>JAQFZW010003352.1:0-13268 GCA_034687055.1 Heteromurus nitidus
CCATGCGAAATTCCAACATGACATGCCATGATCCCTACACTAGACAGCAGATATTATAAAAACCTGGTACATTACACAATGCACTTTTCAAGTAGTTCATGTTTCCTTCTGGAGTTTCGACTGAAAACTCCTTTTCATAATTCAGTTAGAAAGCAGGAGGACGCTCATCAGGAAGTCAAGACAATCACAAATTTCAGCATATCGACCTCATAACGTCCATATTTCCCTGAAACTGACCCTGGAAACGAAAATGGTTTTCGTTCTAAATTTTGACGATGAACGTGGTAACGCCGTAGTTACACCAACGCTCGTCCTCGGCTTGAAAATTCACAAACTAATTTATGGTTGGATACCATTCCCAGCTGAGATCGTAATTGACTCCAGCAACAAAATTTCCATCACTTTCCAATACCCATTTCAGCTCAAGTATATCGCATGGCTTTTCAATGTAATTGTCGTCACATTCACTATTGGATTCGGCTCCTGTGTCTTTCTCCTCCTTTACGAATTATTCCTCCCAGGACAATTCATCCCTACCGTCCAAATCTGCGTCATTGCCCTTCTCGGAGTGGGCTCATCCCTCGAGTGGGGAGTCTACCTTATCTTTCTCTCTTGTCCAGAATGGTTATACCTGATCAATCAATTCTTGCAGCTCGAAAGGAAACGTGAGTGGAAATATGATTTATTGAAGCGGAATGCAAAATTTTTTTATTTCATTTCATTTAGATTTCAGAATCCACATTTTGGAGGACAAAAATATGGCAGGAAGCTTTGTCCTCGTGGTGAATATATTCATGATTGTGGTCGTACCGTTCCTTCCCATCTTGGCCACGTTCGGAGAACTGGAACCTTACAAATACGTCTTTAATCTCATTATGCCCCATCCCTATTACCAATCTATAGTTGAAATTTTGAGCACCCTCTTTGCTCGCTATATCCTAACTGCAATTTGTGTTTTTGAATTTTCCCGCTTCGCCTGCCTTGGCGCTTGTTTAATTCTAGTCTTTGTGTTGACCCTTCATGGCTGCTTGAAATCCATAGCACGAGATAATCATCATTCGTCAGAATTTCGTCGTAATCGTTATGAGACTCTACGCGTAATGCTGAACGGTGCTGATTTCTTCGTCAGAAATACAGTTTTGATAGCAATCTCGTGTGGACAAATTCTTATTGCCGGAATTTGCTGGGTCTCGCTTTCTTGCTGGGGCTTCGTACCCACAGGCGTCTCTCTCTTCACCTCTGTCGCGACCGTTCTTTGTCTAATCATTGTACTTCTCCTTCTTCCTTATGTGTCGAGATTTTCGGATGACAGCGATGCGTTTTTGAGAAAAATGAGGGCGAGCTACCACACTTTCAATAGAGGAAGTGGGAGTTACTGCAATTTTGCGAGGTGGAGAGCCGAGGACATGTTGAAAATCCGATATGGAACTCAGTTTGTATTGAGTGGGAGCATGCCTATCAACTTTCTCAATGTCTTGATGACTAATGTAACGAATGCTGTACTTCTTATCAAACCTTATTAAAATATTCACAATTTCACTTGTGAGCATGCTCCATTTCTTACACAATTCGGGCCAAGATGTTTAAAAAAATCTATTGAAAGGATTATTCACTTTTGTTCCGCGTCCAGACAAATAAATGTGATTAGGGTTGACTCATTTTTTCGTTTCTTCTCGTCTAACACACGTTGGCATATTTATTTTGCAAAAAAATACATTCTTACTTGTTGAACAAAGTCTCCATACCACCTAAAAAGCTGCATTTAAAATAATTATGTAAACCCTGTCACCACATAAGTTTTCAGTCTGGTTTCAACCTTTTTACTTGGTCAAGTAAAATCACGTGGAATATTTATCCACGTCCCGAAAGAAAATAAAGTATGACGAACATCCGTTATTCCAATTTTATCAAATGTTGTCGTCAATCTGGATGCATATGTAAAGCCCATCTCGAAGAGTCTCGCAGATCAAAATAAGAAAAATTTCAGCATCAACTAAAATCGTCATTGATTTTAATAATGCCATTCAGTCGTCAATGCAGCCTGCTTAAATCGTCTCGCTGCTGCTACCCATGAATGCCAACTGTATATAGTTCAGACTTTATTAAAACAAGTTTCGTAGTGCTGAGCTATTTAAATCTATCGGATGCAAAGAAGTAAAAGGTAGTAAGATTTTATTTTGATTTGTTGCTCCAATTGAAACAAACTTATTATTTAGTACAGATTCGATGTCCAGTTGAGTTATCAATGTTTCTTTAAATCAACGTTTACACAACGTATTTTATATTCAATTTTAGGAATATAATATTGGGAACCCTCTTTTGAAAAAATGGACGACTTGAGTATATTTCAGCGCTGGGTCAACCACTTTCGTCAGAAAACCATCCGGAGTGCTGCCGATCCATATGCAAAAACCAAATTTTCTTTAGTCGCATTATGTATGCGTATGCCTTTTAATAACTTGAAGTAAGATTTCAACATGGGTTTTAAATTACAAAAACAAACATTTATTGACACAATATATCGCTAAACTTTGACATTAAGTAAACGTGTACTGTTTTCTTTATTAATTTTTTAAATAAAATAATGTGGCAATAATTTCCGTAAATTCTCATTCCTCCAAAAATACTGAACCAAATTCCCCATCGCAATAGGCGCCGCAGCCAGCCCACTAATCAAGTGTTGAGCCACAATTGCTGCAAAGTCATAAATGAAATTTGGCTTCTCCCTGCAAACACTATACTCCAATAATTTCCCACACTCGAAATCATTCTCTCCCCCATCCCCACAATCCAAATCCCGCTCACAAACACAGTCCTCAACCAAAGCACAATATTTGGGAAGCTTCCCTTCCCCACCTTCCTTCCGAATCCTCTTCCCAATGTTATTCATAAAGACACCATACGGATCCATTTCATCCATGACCTCAACAAATCTGTCAATATTCGGATATATTTTCCAATACAATTCCGAATGATGGTAAGCCATCCCATTCTTCGCCCAGTGTGGTCTTCCCCTATGCTTCTCAATTACAGCTTGGCCCATCGCCTGAACCGCTGCGAGTCCGAGTCTTGGCTGACTCTCGTAAAACCTCATAATCGTCGAGATTCCCAACTCGACCCAAGTTCCCCCTCCACTGCTAGCCCCGATAAATGAGTTACTTCCCGTCAAAAACCGGAAATACAATCCATTTATTATAAACTCTGCTGGATACTCGGTCACAATCTCTCTCAAAGTTTCCAACACTGGGAACAACTCTTCCATCGGGAAAATATAGTTTGGATCATCGTACACGAAGGAGGTATCGTCATACTGCCAAAAGCACTGTTTGCACTTGTTCGTAATCATTTTGTGACTGAAGCCAGTAGACACAGGCATGCAGTTGCTCCATGCTCCATCTGCCTCAGTGAACATTGGCGTTCTTGCCGGCACTTTCGTGTACAGACTTAAAAGTGACAAGGACTGCATAAGAAAGTAGGCCACTCGATCCCTGTGAAATTGAAGGGACTCCATGACTGTCCCGAAAGCAGCAGTTTCCAGGAAAGAGTAATCTGTGATGAAGTGCGTCTCACAGGTGCCTCTCTCGTTGACATCAACAGCGGTCCCGGAGGAAATCACAATCTTCCTCGACGTAGGATACCAGAAGAATGAAAATATATCCTTGTTTTCGGCATGACTCAGCAAACTCGTTCCATTCCAGAGGATCTCGTCGGGAATGGGGAACGTGTTGATGATAAGCTTGAACTGAGGCACTGTCCGGAAAACAGCTTCGTAAATAATGCCCAGTAAACCCAGATTCACTTTGAAGGCGGCGAAAATTTCTTCCTTGTCGGAGACCACGCGAACGTTTCCCAAACCATCGACGACTTTCACGGACACGATTTGATCGGAGAGAGTGCTCGGGTGGAGGATGGATGTTCCGTGAGCACCTGTTCCTAGACCGCCGCCGATTGTGACTCCGCCATAATCGGGAGCACTTGTTAGAGCTCTCCCATTTTTATGCAGCTTGTCCATGAAGTCACCCAAATCAGAGCCGGAGCCAACTGTTGCGAAATTTGTTTGGGGATCGAAGGAGAAATGATTGATGTAATGCATTCGCACTGGAATCCCATCTGTGCAAATGCAATCCGTTGAGGAATGGAGGCTTCCAATAGGTTTCACTTTGAGATTCGCGATGAGTGCGTATCTCACAATATTCTGGAGGTCGGATAAATCTCTGGGCTCCTTTGGAGGATGGGCGGAAGTACACATTGTTCGCCTGTCGAAGCCATGGTAAGTGTAGCCCAGACTAGGATGAAGTTTGCTAGAAAAAAAATTAAGAAAAAATTTTGTCATGAAAATTTCGAAATTTTTCGGAGAATATGAATACATTTTTGTACTACATGCATACCTTGCTGCAATTATGAAACCCACGAGGTAGCTTAAAGTGAGCTTTAAGCTAGACCCGTGCACGATCCTTTCTCCCATTTTCCTTCTTTTCTGCGAGCTTCATGTGGATGATGTGTGTTTGGGTGAAACACTGAGCAGACACTAAGGCAGTACCCTTTCACAGTGAGGACATTGCCTCTGATCCAGGGGCAATCTATTTTTGGGGCTGAATCCATGTTCGGACTGAAGGCTTAATCCTCAATTGTATTGAACAGGTGAGATACAATCGAACGGTTAAAACGAATGTTTTCTCTTGGGCAACATATATTATATTGTGTCCCTTTTAAGGAAGTCATTGACATGAAAAAATTATTTTTATTCTGATACATTCCCTTTTCATTTCTGTGGATTCCCCTTTGAAAAAGTATTATTTTACAATTTCTCGTTTTGCATTTTGTCGTTTTATGTTGCTCATGTCAAGAATACAGACGTAACGCGTTCAAAAATTGAGTCCCATATATTTCCTTTGAGTAGGTGCAAAAGCTTAGGTGCGCATATGCGTAAAAACCGATCCCATTTCCCATTAAACATTTTACACAGTAAAATCATGGTAATTCCCATTTCTGAAAATATTCCTAGCTTCACTGACAAGCTTGTAAGTTTGTGTCATCAGAGTTGCCCAAAAATGTTTTTTGCTTTAAAAAAATGAATGCAAAAGGTGAAAGGAACACTTTATCTTTTTATGTACAAAAAGTGTGAAAACATAAATCATCTGCGTCTTCATGTAATGGATAAAGATATATGACGCTATATGTATAATTATGAAGATCAGCATTTATAAATTTTTGGAAATGTAGGGACTTTTAACACTTTGTTGGACGAGAGCTTTCCAAACCACATGTGACAATGTGACTTGAGCCTTGCCTAAAACTTTCAAATTTGTGGTAAGAAAGCTGAGTACACTTGTCCGGCTTGAGATCTCTCGTCTTGATGCACTTGTAAATGTCACGGTAGAAAGCATAAAACGAAACTTGTGCTGTAATGTTCATTGCCTTGGTTGCAAAAAATCTAATCAGCAATTCTCATCATCGCCATCATTCATCGAAAGTTGTACAGCGAAGACCATCTTTGGATTTCCATGTACATATATTCCATATTCTAAGTATTCATCAAGGCTAAGCATGTTTTATACTAAAACTTCAACATTTATTATATATATCGATTTCAAAGGAAATGGAGAAATAAGGCCCTCCTCTCGTCTCCCATCTCAATAGAAATGGCACGTATGCGTATGCATACAAAAATAAGGAGATGGATTGGAAACTCTTTCTGCGTAGGTTTTGTTGCTGGTAGAATCATAGGATCTTCATCTTGCTTGAATATCCACTGGGCTGGACTGGACCCTGTATCTTATGGACTTCCATGAAAAAATGAAGTGTCAGTAGGATCTTTCTTGTTCTCAAAGTGGAAAAGAGGTGTCAGAGGCTACTGGGGTAAATAAATGGGTTTTAAAATATGGTATTCATTTTTGAGCACTAGAATTCGTTTTAATTAAATAGGATCCTTATTATTGTTATTGTGCATTTTTGGATAAAATAGTCCACTTAACGGTTCTCTGGCTGCAAGATAATGGCGGAATTGAACCGAATGACAACTTGCGAGGGATCTCCTCTGTCTCGGATTGAAATCGAGGATCCCATCAACCGAGACTGTTACTTTATCACCCTCGGCGTTATTGGGATGGTTTTCGGGATTTTTGTTCTCTACATCACTGGCTTGGTTATTTGGTAAATATTTTTAAAAAATTATGTTTCATTTTTTATTACGAAGAATATTATTGGTTTTAACTTGGAAAATTATTGCTTACATTTCTTTCACCAGGCTTATCTTACGGGAGACGGGGCACATGTAACGACATTTGCCAAAATATATTCATACGACGGTTGAAGAATGCAGGACATTTTCTCTTTAAAATACAAAGATTTTATATTGCGCGAGAAAAACACGTTCATATACTAAACTAAACGATATAAATTAAATAACAAGCATTGCCTTATTCGTGCGATGACCACTACTTTTCTTATTAAGAAAGGAATTAAATGGGTGAATGTTGAGTTTGCCACAATTTATGTTTGTCAGTAAGCTTATATTAAAGTTGATTTGAAAAATTTTTTGTCTTACAAAATTTAGCGATGTCAGATCGGAACCAGGAAAATAACTAGGGAAAAATAATTTTTTGTTGATAAAAGATAAAGTTAAGTACAGTAAAGAATATTTTTGTTGGGTTTGCTTGTTTTAGTAAAAATTTGTAAATAAATAGACAGGACTGAAGTATGGACGTAATTGGACGTTATAGAAAAGTTAAGTAGTCCATCAATATCAAGAATTACATACTCTTCCTTCATCCATGGTTTTAGCACGTGCTTTATTCTCACCTCTCACCTGTACCTTTGCAGGACATTAAATTCTGCTGGTTTATTCTCCTCCTCCGAAGATGATGCTATATTCACCTTTGCAAGTTGGAAGCGATCGGAGCTGGTCGAGCGTAAAGTTGAAGGGGAATCTATGGAAATGTCACGTCCCAAAAGACTTCAGTCTCGGCGTCCTTTTTTCTCTCTCCTCTTTTAGATGTAAAGGTGATTGACATGGAGGCATCCTCACTGTCAGTTATCACTCTTTCCCTTCTCCAACCTGGAGCTCGTCTCAATGAGTAAGGTGGCCTAGTTTTTAATTAAAAACATAAATACACATACATCATTGTCAATCGTCAATATTTTAATTAATATTTTTTCCTTGCTCAATCCACGAAGCAAACCAGATTCCGAGATGGAGTCCAAATCCAAGTCTGAAGAAGGTAAACAAGGGAATCGTGCGGAGACTTGTCCAGTTCCTGGAGGAAATGATGGAGAAGGAGAAGGAAACCGAACTTTTGAGCTCCGGCCCATTTCATTGGACGATCATCGAGGACACGTCACCTGGCACAGGATTGACACCGACAGGGAACGGGCGGTGCGGAAACCATACAACTCAATTGATTTACAACGGCAACCTCCACATTCGCAACCCCCTCGAAGACTTGTTCCACTTCGTCGCATTTCAGAACAGGAAAGTGAGTACGAACTAGGATCTGATCAGGAACCTGAACAGGGCGGCAGTGCTCCACCACTTCCCACTGCCCTTCCGAGGAGGAATATAGGAGAAATCAGAGTGCCGGGGAAACAAGCTTCTCATTCAACTAGTTTAGCCATCTTGGAACGCGACGGAGGACAGTTGGCAAGTCGACGGGGTGGGATTGGCTGGGGGGATGCTGAGCGTCAAAGATATATGCTGGCGATGCAAAATCGCGCTGCGAAGGATCGGAGGAATCAGTGTTCCCGTTTAGAGGAGTTGCAACGTAGTTTGGAGCTGGAGAGGGAGAGGCAGTTGGAGGAGACACAGTTCATCGAAGAAGCTGTTCGTTCCAGATTTTGCCACTTTGTTCGGGTTATCTCCTTTGGTGTCATGCTAGCTTGCTTCTTTATCTCATTCATGTCTGGTGCACTTTGGTAAAAAAAATTTAAACGAATTGAAAATATATTTGTAGTACTACAAGCGTGAACTTAATGACTGATATTGTATATATATTTTTATTTTATTCAGGTACTTGATGTCTTATGGAAAGAAGAGACCTTAAAATTACTGGATAATGGACGTGGACGAGACCAGGTGCTGATTATGATTATGCTATAACGTGATGTTCGCACGGATATTCTTATTTAAGTTTGTAAAATGTGAAAAATTTAATGTCAGCTTGTCATGTTACAATTTTAAATGTTGAATATATGCACGGGTCATAGGTGCAAATAGGAACGTATATGTATAAAAAATAAAATGTTTTTGTATAAATCAACATTCAATACATATTTCGAAATCATGAATCCCTGATACAAGTTTTTTTAACGCTATTTTCTCGCTGAAAAAAATTTTGGATTGAAATCATGCGGAGTTTTTACAAACCCCCACGCAAGCACTCTTTTATTGTTCGGATTTCTTCGATGGTTCCAGAAGGGGTGATCGATGCAAGGTGTCCAAGGAAATGTCACGTAACGCGAGGAAAAGTTGAAACTATACTTCCATTCCCCCTTTCCAGCTTTTCTCTCATCATTCTTATTCCATCTTTGAAAGAAAGACAATAATTATTTTGCGTTTAATAAAAAGCTTCTCGTTGTGAATACCATTTTTTAAAAATTTGTTCCAGTAACTAAATAATTGGTCACTTCAAGTTTGGTCGGCATATGGAAACTTCAATCCCAATCATGACAGCAAATCCTGTTGATTCAATCCATGAGCTGGAAGAAATTGGTACGGGACCACAGCCAGCGGAAGAGGAAGAAGACCATTTCGAACCGCAATTTTGTGAGGAGCATGGACGACTTCAAAGTCAAGGACAATTGGAGGATGACAACATCAGCTTCCAAACTTGTGGCTTCTGTGGTGTCCTCTGCTTCGTCTTCACTTACTTCTGCGTCTTTGTCGGGATCGTCGCGGCTATACTCTGGTATTACCATTGGTACAATCAAATGATATTTTAGACAAATTGAAGTCAACGGTTAATTTTCTGTCTTAATCCCCCTTGGAAAATCTAAGAAAATGAAACATTTTCATTACTTTTAGGTACATCATGGGACATGCCGTTGAGGAGCGCTCGGAGAAGAAGAAATTTTAGGGAAAAGTCATTATACAGCTTAATTAGAAGCTAAATTGTCTCGAGTCTGTGTGGCTGTGTCCTGTTATATATAAGTTAAGTTCTTATGGGATTTATGATATACTCAATGTTTATACTTATGCAAGAAGAAGTTCGAAGTACAAACGCATAATTCTTGGCGAAGGAATTCTCATTGGCATTAAATCAAAATCTATATGCTTCCGGTGAATAACAACATTTTGAACATGGAACATTTCCAACAGTTGAGTAGTTAAATGAGATATATTCCATAAAAACAAGTCTGCTTGATTGACACATTCATTTAACTTTAACTTGCATGTTATTTAGCGAAGAGATTGAGTAATATTTGTTAGGAATAAATCACATAATTTAATATTCAATAAGCAATTGGAGTGAAGATAAAAAAATTTATTGCATGCCGAAATTGTGAGTGGAATCTGTTTTCATTTTCAAGCCCTTTTCGAACACATTCATCCAATCTGAAGGAAATGATCGAGATTTGTTTATTTGAATTAATCACGAGTCCTTTAACTACTTTTAAGCTTATTTCCGAGTCAGCGAAAATATTTATTAACTGTAGGCTGAAATGACTTTAATACTATAAATGATCCAAATTTTTTAGTAAGCAATAAAAATACCATAGAATTTATTATTTTAAAGTAAATGTGTGTATATTTGTGTATACATTTGTCATTATGAAATGTCAATTCATTTTCCTTAAAGAAGGAGCACTATATTAGTTACATTTGTTGCGAGTACATTCAAATAATTCATCGTCGCATTTTTGCTCAAAACAAAGTTAGTCCCACAGTAAATAGCGAGAATTTGTTGCGCCCTCCATTTTAATGCATAATAGTAGCGCCTACTCCCCCGATAATATGTAAAATATTCTGCCCTCTTCGCCCTAACAATTTTTTCACTCAAAATCCGTATAGAAGCACCCTTCTTCAAAAAGAAAAGAATCATGCACGTGCCATCCACAAATCCTAGCAGCAAGATGATAGTTAGAAATCGAGGCAGTTCCCACCGAAAGTTAATCGCGAATCCAGCGAAAAAACTGAGGAATCCCAAACTGAAGAGGACAATTTGGAGAACGACGCTACTCAGAAAGGACCTTGCCGCGGCAAGGAGGATTGTCAGCTTGGAAAGGTTTTGTAGCAAAGTATCCTCCTTCGAACCATGCCTTCCTTCGAAGCATACCAATAAGTAATTATATACAACGTGGATGAGCATTATCAGCAATAAGGCGTCCAAAACCAAAAATTTCACACACTCAACTGCACCCACAACTAAGAGTATTAGCGTAATTGGGTTGGATAGGAGAACGAAAGTGTTACTTTGTAGAAATGGGTTTGGTGAGAACAACCTTGCACTGATTTCCTGAAACGGGTTAACTTCAAGTTTATTGGCATAGAGTGCTAAGGGCACGATTAGTAACGTGACTAAAATTACCACGTATACACATAGCAAGCCTGGAACATCGAAACCAGAACGAAGATCTTTCGTCAATTTGCTTTTGGATTTTCCACGCACTATTAAACCAGGGTCAAAAATAATGTTGAACGCAAGAAATTGCTCGTCAGTTGAAACAATGATGAAAGCTGCAATTGGCTGGAAAAGGAAACAAAATCCGATGAATGTAAAACCCATTTGTTGAATCAACGAAAGCTGCTTCCCTGGTTTGTAAAATTCGTCGGCAATAATATAGAAGCAGGATGAGAACGCGAACAATATTAAAAGCTGGAGAAGTGTAGGTAGACGATGAACTGGTGGTGGTCCCTCTCGACGTAACAAGATTTCGTCATTGCGGACAATGCGGATGCTCACATAGTTGTTGGAAAATCGTCCAAATCCAGAGCTGAAGAAGTGGACAGCTCGTTTCATGAGGGGGGTTATGAGTGGAGTCTGGTTTGACTTGTTCGTAGCCATCGATCCGTAACTAATTCGAAATATATTGACAACTCTCAAGACTTTTCCTTCAAACAGGTAATTTATTTACAAGGAAGAAATTGTAGCTGGCCTGAAGGACTATTTTGACACGCAAAAATTACGATTTTGTGTGAATAGCATTTAGATTTTCTTCCTTTTTAGCATCGAGGCTGCAGATGTGGCTCTCGTTGTGCGTGCTATTTGCAAAGTACAAAGGAATTGAAGGATGTTGTACGAAAGATATGCTGAGTAGTTTACTTAGGTTGATTTGATAAAATTGACAACAACAAAACAATTATTGTGACAAAAAGGTTGGAATTGGACAATTGGAAAGATTGGTAAACCGCAGACTCGAATTCGAATTCAATTTAGTTTGACGTAAGCATTATGCTTTAAACTAATTTAATAAGCAATATATGAATCTTATTAGTTATTATTATGTATGAGTAGACTTGAAGTAGAATCAATCCAGATATTATATTTGTAATCAGTCAGTGCTCTCAGCAAACATATTTACTTAGGCAAGTTATCCTTCGATATATAGAAGATATATATCGATATATAATGTATTCCGTGACGTGACACATGTCATATTTTGTAAAATTGGATAATAGTCCATAATTTTGTTTTGCGTTTGACGTAAGTCGTAAGATCGGTGAGCATGTGAATCTAATGAAATCATTGAGCTGAAGAAATACCAAAATCAAATATTAATACCAAATTGAAGTAGGTTTTTTATCAACATATTTGAAATGAAATGTATTAAAATTACAATTACGTGAAGGAATTACGAATTATCAACGTTCAGACATCTTTATAATTAGTTTGTATGCGAAGGCAACTTCCTCAACAAGCATTCAAGCCATTCCGATATTGTGAATTTAGTATTCATGAAAAGATGTGGCGTGCTTTAAGTAAAGTTAAAAGTTCATCTGTTTTAGGTTAATGAGGCTCGTAGTACACGCCATAGTTCACCTAGATGTTCACCCCTCTTGCTTTAATCAATATGACTGCGTTAGTAACGTTTGTAACTAGAGTATCTAAATAAATGATGGCTGTATATTTACTCAATTTAAAATAACCACCACAATAAATGGGAAAGGCTTGTTGCGCTCTCCACTTCAAAGTAATGTAGTAGCACCACTTGCTCCGATTAAATGTAAAATACTTTGCTCTCTTCGCCCTGATTATTTCCTCACTCAAAACGCGTATTGAAGCCCAAATCCTCAAGATATAAACGACCACCGCAGTTCCTCCAACAATTACCGAAACGAGATTTAACGTAAAAAATATGGGAACTTTCCCCCAAAAATTAATCGCCAAGCAACAAAACAAGCCGAGAAAGACCAAACTGGAGACAACCATTTGAAGAATAGCATAACAGATAAACTTCCTCCCCGTCACCACCAGAATAGTCAACTTCAAGAAATCTTTGAAAATGTTCCCCTTCAGTTTCTTGAAGCAAATTAGTTGATTATTGGTAATATGAATGAAGAGGATTGTGAGAATAATAATAAAAGCCAAGAATTTTACGGTTTCAATATTGGATAATATGTAAAGAGGTACAGTTACTGAATGAGATTGTAGGAGATAGGCTGAAGTTCGCTCAACAGGGTTCGGTGAGAATATTCTATCACAAATTACTTGAAATGGGTTACACTCTAGCAACACTCCGAAGAAGGAGATAGGTAATATTAAAAATGTTATCAAGGTCACCATGTAGATACATAGTAGACCTGGGAAATCCAAATTCCACTTGTGACGATCAACTTTTTTGTGAGCGTTTTTGTAACCTTTTAGCAAACTCGGGTCAAACAAACTGTTGAAAACTCGCAAATACTCCTCAAATGATACAATCATGTATGCGATAGTTGGCTGTAAAAAGTAGACAAAAATGAGAAATGTATATTTAATTTGCTTAAATAACGACAGTTGTTTGCCCGGGGTGAAACACTCGTCAGCAATGATGTAGAGACTGGAGGAGAACGCGGACAGGACAAGTATTTGGAGGAGAGACGGAATCATGACGATTGGTGGCGGTGGCTCTCGACGCACCAAAATGTGGTCACTGCCGACCACATCGATGCTAATAAAGTTCTTTGAAAAACGGCCAAAACCGGAGCGGAATACGTCAACTGCTCGTTTCATTAGAGGTGTTATAATAGACGGAGGTGATTTGTTCTTCGTCATCTTTGCACAATTAATTCGAGGGAAGATTAAAATACTTTTTGAGGAAATCCGCTCTCCTTACTGGTTGGTTCCTAACGT
>JAQFZW010003353.1:0-13256 GCA_034687055.1 Heteromurus nitidus
GCGACTTTTCTCCATTCATTTAAGCTGGTTTCCTCATGGGAAGTGGGAAACCGGCGTGTGTGTGTACATGTTCAACTGTGTAAAAGTGTGTCTATCATTCCTCCTTCTGATACACATGACACGACGAGAGGGACACGAATTTCTTTTGCTTTATGCTCCTCTGCCCCATTGTCGAGGGCATGTATGTACACGTTTTTTGTGTGGAATGTCGGTAAACGTTTCCCGACCGTTTCTAATAGTAAGTTTCTCTCTTCTTTGAGATAGCAGTTGGCATTCGATGTAATCTTGTGAAGCTTGAAAGTTGGCCTTGTGCCACCTTCAAGAAAGAGTGGGAAAATGCATGGATATATGGACATATGTGTATATACATGCATTCATTTTCGATGAACAGGAACACTGCTCTCTATAATATTCTCCATTCGGGGTTTCCAAAGCTGGAGAGAATCCTTATATATTAACATTTACGGAAGCCATACCGCATGGAAGAGACACAGAGTAGCAATGCTCCAGCATCCAGCATATATTCTCTTTTTTCCTTAGTTTTTCTTCTTCCTTTGTTGAAGATTTAGATATATTCGTACATAAAAACTCGCAATGTTTACGTCAACACATACAACAAAGTTTTGGATTGAAGTTGGCGAGCAAAATAACGGGCACAATGCGTACAATGTATGTAATTTGATATAAAATCGCTTTCTTTCCCCGTTGCTGAAGAAGGAAAAACGCAATTTCAATTCGGAACAAGTGAATCGGAGAGAGAGAGAGAAAAGGAAACATAAATAACGTACGGTAATATATAAGAGAAAATAGAAAACTCATTTTCAGTAGGGGAAAAAGGCATTGAACTTCACATTCACCAGGAAAAAAAAAGATTTCCCCAAACAAAGATTTCTCCAGTTGACTAAAAGCAGACAAAGATGAAACACAGAAGCATTTTCTCCAAATCATGCGGATGATATGAAATGGACGAGGAAAGCAAAAGGAGAGAATGGGATGATGACACGCATGCATACAACAACAAGGGAACCATGAAAATGGAGGAGAAAGGGAAATATATGAAACGTGTATTGAATGTAACACTGACGTAGTTAATACTTTCAGAGGAATTTTTTTGTAGCTATATAAGCATTGATTCCACTGCCAAAAAAGAATATACAAGTTTTGAACTGGATAAAAACCTTTGTTACAATTACAGCAAACTTTTTAGATTCGGGTCGTGTTTGATGTGACGATGCTCTGGTGATGGAGTGGAGTAATGCCACATATTAAATGGTTCAGATTCTCCTGAGAGAAGGAAGATGCATTATTTCGGCCTTCGCTTTTTTTCTGTGTGAGTACATCGAGCGGATGTGCTTACTTGTACAAAGTAGCATGTGAACAAACTGAGGGAGGAGGCATGCCATGAAGCAGCGGTGTGCAACACTCACCTTCACCACAAAGACCATGAGAAGAGGATGTTCTTCTCTCCTCGTGCCAAAAATCCAGAGCCAAATTTTCCCACAATTCATAATATCCCATGGCAACATGTGCTTCTCTTCCAAACGAGTTGTGTGTCTAAAAAAAGTTTGCTTTTACTCCGTCGTCAAATAACGGGGAAAGACGGGGATGATCATTTGGTCATGAATCAAGTTGATGAACAAAGTGAATCAAATCAATGTATGTATGTAGAAGTAAAAAAAGTAAGTAAAGAAAAAAAGAGACATTTGAGAAAGGCAATCGCACTTTGTGATCTAACACGGAACAAAAGCATTACAACCAATGATGACGATCATGATCCGCAAAAGGATCTCTGGCTTTTTCGTGAGTGTGGAATGTGTGATGGAAGCACCAATTTTGCTTATTGCTTTACCACAATGTTGCCCAACCGTTTATTATTATTACCTTTTGAGGAGTGCGGCGGAAACCCGGAGGGTAAGTAAACCCAATTTTTAATCTTGCCATTCATACAAAACGTTCACTTGAGCGAAAAGACAATAATGGATGGAAGGCGCTCGTAGATTCGCGTTACACCCGTCGAATGAGAAGCTTCCCATTCATGGCTTTCAGTGAGTGAGGTAATATATGTAAGTCAATAACGTGAACCACACGCCGGAGAGATGCAATGTCAAACTCTCTTTGATTCTTCAAATTCCACGGGAGAAAGTTACAAGTATATATATTTGTATACATACTTTCCCTTTATATTACAATTCGTTATACGAATGGAGGAAACGTGGTAAGGAGGACCGAGAGAGACTGGAATTTATTTTTTTTTCGGGAGAGATAGATCGAAACATTATTACACTTCATTCATTCAAGGACGACGAGAATTTTTTACACAGAACACAAAAATAACAACGTTGGCTCTTCTTACTATGTGAGTGTGTGTATATAAGTGAAGCCGGAGGGACTCCCTCCAGGACACGTTTTTTTCTCATATAAGATATAAGTATGAGGTCTGAATTCGGGATTCATCTGCGTCACAATCACGAACGATTGTTCTCCCTTGGTTTATTTTATTGTATGAGTTTTTGGTGAATGGTGCTGTCATTTTAGGATCACATCAGGCGCCTTCCTCATATCTACGGCCGTTGACTGCGGGAGCGACTCTTGCACAACGTGACACTTCACCCTTCGCCTTATCCAGAGGCTGAGAGATATTGCAAAAGATATAATATGTACATCACATAATACTCACACGTCTGGGATGACTGTGTGCAGATGAAAATATGACATTGCAACAAGCCAAAAAAATATAAAAAGAAGAAATTTTCCAATTTCGGCTTGTATATAAAAGGCAATATGGTTGGGGTAACCTTTATGGACCTCATCCTCACAGTCACAGTTGTAATTTCTGTGTGTTGCTCAACCCTCCAGTTGTAAATCTTGGGCGAGTTTTTTATTATTATTGATGCCATCATGTGTTGAAATAATCTATATATTGAGTAGAGAAAGCATAAAAAACTCACATCCCATCACCAGAAATATTGCTTGATCGAGACACTTTTCCAAAAATGATGATTTTCTCAATAACACAAACATAAAAAGGTTTGTGTGAAAGAGGAAGATGAGGAATTTGTATTACCGGTGACTTATTGTATTCGTATCGTTTGATCATATCGCATTAAAAAAACTCCGAAAAGGAGCTGAACGCTTGGGTTCATAGAAATTTTCTATTTGACTTATGTGATTTGTTATTAAAAAAGGTGCAATTTTTCGATAGTTGTTTTGTGCAAAAATGTCGAAGGAATACTACACCATCATCGCCTTTTATTTATAACATTTCGATAGACTCGTGTGCCTAAAAGTACGGATAAAAATTACTTACGTAAATCTGTCTCTCCGAAAATTGAAAATGGGCTTCGTAAAATAAAAAAGTATTTGAGCAAAATGATTTGCTTAAGCACGTAATTGGGTGAAGGGAAATATGAGATTTGGTCCCGTCGACGTGAAACTAATGAACCCCGTGGAACGACAAGAATACCTGTCCAGAGCACAATGAGACACAATAATTTTGTGAAAATGCGCTAACGTGTGAACTTTTTTGTGCTCCAGACATAATGTCATATGAGATCGTTAGAAATTTCCAGTTGAATGGTAGAAACACCATCAATTATTTACACTTTTTTGGAAGGGAACGTGTGCAAACACCAAATTCAACACGTAATAAGCAGCTTGGGTTTACCCCGGTCCGCCGGTCCCTCATTTTCGTGCGGTTGATGTGTCACTGAAGAATTAGGAAAACGAGCAGAAGATGTGTGAACACAAGTTTTGGTTGAGTATTTTCCCACAAGGAAATATGAAACGATGATGTTGCTTAGTTTCCACACATCTCCGATATACCAATCCTTGAAGGAGCATTTTCTTCATCTCCACAGCTCCAACAAGATTGACTAACAATGGACACTATTTCCCTAAATCTTTCCCCAACAAAAAAAACTTGGATGTAAGTGTACGGTTAGAATATGTACATATTTAAGTACATGTATGTGCTGATTCACATCCATTCAACCAAGGAAACTACTTTTGCTCTCAGAGAGAGACAGATTGCGATCTTGTTGTATAATATTCTAGTTTAGAACAAGACTATTTTTCTGCAACCTGCTCATTGCTAATACATGGAACAAAAGAGAGAGAGAGACTTCGACTACAGATATGCACACACAATCTCTTCCTCCGTAATTTAAGTGCCTCAGTCTAGTAGACAAAAAGTACAAGTAATCGTTCCATGAATTTCATGTTGCATTGCAAGGTTGGGTAATTCTCAGAAATGGACCATGTATTCACACGGACACACAGTATGTGTGTGTGTGGTCCCTGGTCTCGAGTCGATCCTACCCAACAGACCTTTCATTTTGTACATGATTTTTAAAATTGAATCATACGACTGGGAAAGCTCTTTCAATTAATAAATGCAGTGTATGCTGAACTGTAGCGTATATGCTTTTGGAAATGTAGCGTGATTGTGGTTTCGCAAAAGTATGTACATTAAAAATGTACGAGCATGTTTTGTGTGTGTCTTCTCATGCGGTGTACACACGAAGGAAGGGGAATGTACCTTCTCTAGTCCACCATTACGTAATATAATGATAATAATGTAAACTGGAGGAGGGAGTTCCGAGGATTTTGACAATCTGTTGTACTTTTTCTCCTTGCTCGAATTTCAACTATATCCTCTGACGGGAAAGCTCGTCGTAGAACCAGACCAGTTGGAGTGGTATTCCTCTGGAACATGGTGCAAGGGAAAAATAAAAGTTCGATGGAGGAGAGAGTACGAGAAGCTCAAAATGAGGAAACAAGGAAGGGAGAAACAAAGCAGGCAGGTATACCTAACTCCCTTGTTTGTCTGCTACTGTTGCTACTTCCGCTTTCCCTTCTTCTCTCCATCATCTCGACTCTCACCAATATACAATTTTCCATTTTCTACAAGGCCGTTTGCAACAAACCTCCACGGCTTTCATCGCTCCACTGAAATACCCACTGAAAATCACGGGACAACAACAACTGCTGGTGTTGGATGAGCGAGACTCTCCAGCTAGCTACTGATTGTAATAAAATGTGCATTTCTCCATGAGAGTCTTGTTTGATTCGACGAGAATAGTGTGATTACAGTCATGGAGGGCGCACATTTTTCTGTACGAGAGAGGTTGAGAGGAGAAGAAGAAAAATGCATAATGTGGTGACTGCTCTCTCCGAACTTCTCAGCATCTCTTATGCAACACACATCGTCACCCTAGCTTTCCGAGAGATAGAGAAAACCCGCTTTCAAATGACTTTGTATGGGAAAGGGAAGAAAGTTGAACGTCAGCCCGTACATTTTCCCTGGATTTAATACTGCAAGCACGTATATATATTATGCTCGTATATATTTATACTCGAGCATTTTCCTTGTTTCTCCATCCATTTTTTTGCATACAGCAGCAGTACAAGTGTGCAATGGTATTTGATTCTGAGTGGCTGTCCTCCTTTTTTCTAACTTGTTCTTGTAGTTGACTGACCTGGCTGGCCTAACTTGATTTCCAAATCTTTGGAGAAATACCATAGCACAGTGATTCTCATCCATTGCTGACGACATCAATGAATGCGCCTCTCCTGTCTTCGATGCAAATACGCAAACGAGAAAGGTACAAAAAAACTTGTCTTGTTTTTTTTCCTTTCTCCCGACAAACTCCCGACCCGACCCTTGTTCCAAGAAGTGTGTGCGTCCACATGACTATTGCGAGTCTAACATTATGCAACAGAAAAGAGCTGGAGAGAGCGAGAGATGTGTACAATTTTTCGATGCCCTCTCTCCTACTCCCTCATTTGTGTGTTTGCATTGGGCACAGGAGTCAGCATCAAGTGAGAGTTGTGAAAGAGCAAGCACATTACAATGCAATGCATGAATGACTTGACTATGCCCTTTTCGTCCAACTTTTAGCTCACCAGAGAACTACTTTTATCCTAGTGGAATGAAATGTGTGCGTATGTATATGTGTGGGCAATAATGAGTTGGGAAAATTCTCCCTTATACACCGAGTTGTACTCATTCACGGTTCCTGGAAGTTTCAGTGAGAGAGAGAGAAAACCTAGAGAAAATTTTAGGAGAGAGGAGAGACTATTGAGTTTGTATTTTTGCTTCGTACACTTTTCCTCGTCATGAATGATCTGCCTGTTAGTCGAAAAAATACAGAGATGCCAGATGTTGCACGTTACGTTTCCTCATACAGCTTATGTACGTCTGTTCATTACAATTTTTTTTTAAAAAAACTACACAAGAGGAAATGAGAGTTTGTAGTTGTCTGGTATATTATATTCCCTGGAAATTTCATATGAGTTGATGATGATAACGATGACAGACTTCAAAAAAAAAGTTGCAGAATTGTTAGCTAACAGTGTAAAGGGAGAGTTAAAGGAATAGTAGATAATATATAAGATATTCTCATTTTCGTCAAACTTTTTTTATCCCGCTACATATTTCACCGAGAGTTACATCGAAATTGCTCAAACACGCTATATAACTTTCCTTTTCACCATGAGCATATTTTCTTCGAGGTGAGATTAGTTTCCTCCTCTCATGCATGAGTGTTACAAGCAAGCGCGAGAGAAAAAAAGAAAAAAAGCGAAGAAAGACTCTGCTAATATAATATATCTTTGACATTTGACCTGAAACTTCTTGAAGGTTTTCCTCCAACCAAAAATGGCTCACTTCAGGTGGTGGCAGAGTGCTCCGTTCATTCTTCCTCTGCTTAAATATTACGGAAACTCTTATAAGTTATAAGTGTGGGAAAGAGGATAGAATAGAATATTGTCATCGGGTATAAGATGGAGTATAAAGTGCTTAGTTTTGTGGTGTGAATTTTATATAGTCGACTACGAAACTGCTACGGTCATGACTCCCTCATCGGGTTTGACTTGTACGAAAAGTGGAAATAAGACTTAGAACATGAGGGAACCCTTAATATGAATGGTATGTGACTTGTACGCTCAGAAATCCCCTCCTCCTTAATGGAAACCCGCACACTTATTCCCCATGTCAAACTTGCGCTTTTGCCACGAGGATCAAGTTTTCGGAATGTGTGTGAGTGAGCTCCGCAAAAAGTTCATGGATTGATTGGCGATCTAGTGGATGGGAGGAAGAGTGTGGTGTCGCAGGGGATATATGTTAGAAGAGCTGCGAGGAAGGGAGATGCATGTAGACTGCTCACTTTTGGAGAGAAGCAGCAGTTTATTGATGAGTCGACGACTTTACGTGAAAATCTCTCCTCCTGACACAACACTTTCATTTTCTTCTCAGGTACTTGAACTTCCTTGAGAGAGGATATCAGAAAAGGAGTGGGAATGGATATCAAACTTTTGCACCACCTTCTGCATCCACATCCCCACAATCCACATATTATTATGTGAGATTCAGAATATATGAGCATAGGGCTTTTATTTTTATGCACGTCTTTGCAATGTCAGTCTTGATCTTTTTTCTCCAGCTTGCCATCTCTTTTGAATCAGGTGGTTTCACTCAAATCTATTTACTTGTTAAAATTCTGGTGCGGTTGCAAATTGTGTGGCTTTGAGGATGCGCGCAGAGAGAATTTTTGTCCTTCGTGGACAATGCAAGTATATACTTCCATTGATGAAGTGTGATCCTTGACGAATTGAATCTTGAGGAAAGTAGATTATATTCCAGAGATCATCGACACCATACCATTCGACTTGAAATTTACTCGGAGAATGCGGCGACACAGAAAGAAATCTAATTTTGAATGACTATACATTCTCTAACCTTCTTGTGCTGTAGTGGACTTTTACTGTAATTCTTTTGCACAGAAATGCAGGCCTAAGAAGAAGGGCTTTCCCCTCTTTTGTATGCCGCATCCCTGTGAACACTTTTTTGTACAATTTTTACAGCCTAAAAGTATTACTCCGAGTTACTACTCATTTCATCACTCATGCACTCATACAAAGACATCACTGCAGAAGTCTACTGACTCATTCGACAACTTTGCTTGTGCAATGGAGAGAAAAGTCAGAATGTATGGGATTGTGTGCAATATGATCAGTATGAAAGGAGAACAGCACAATCTACAGAAAGTCCAAAAAACCTGTCCGTTGCCTTATTTGTCCATAGCTCGCTATACATCTTTATTCTTTTGGTTTTCAATCTCTTGCTCTCTCTCTCTTGCTCTTTCCCTTCCTAAAGGAAACCTGAACTGAGCGAAATCCTTGAAGAAAGAAAATCTTTGAATCTACAGTTGACTATCCAGATCCGTAACTCTTTCCTGTTGAGCTACAAAAAAACTATATATACGCTTGGAATAAGGTCCTGCTTCAATTGAATCGTAAAAAGGCTTTTTGAACTGAAAAGGTGAACACAAGCTCTCCGTAAAAAGTTAGAGATACTCAGATTTACTCTGGTGGAGAAAGAAGGACAATAAAAATATGAATGTATAAAAAATAGATATAGTGGAACCTAGGAAAATCCATGGTAAAGAACAACATCCTTGTAGATTCCATTCCAGTCTAGATATATCAAAATGAAGCCCTTCATTCCATAAAAGAGTGCGCATGAATTCTCCTCTTTTGACTTCCGCCATCATCATCTAACCATCATCTTATTAGGGAAACGTATACAGTTAGTGCCAGTTAGTGGCACATGATACGCCGAAGACAGTGAGAGACGACAGGGTACAGGTTCGTTTTTCCTCCTCGCTCTTTTTCCCCATTCAAAAGTTTTTTAAATGTCTTCTTATCAGCCATAGTCTGTACGCTGTGTGCTGTGGTGTGACCACTGTACCGTATTAAAATGCGATGCTCGCAAATCACCAAGACCCATATTCTCATCTTTTCCCCCTTTCTCCAGACAATAATAAAAAAGTAGGTTTTAAGAAGTAAGATCATTTCCCTGCGATTTCAGCTTCATTTCCATCATCAAAAAATTGAAAGGATGGAATACAATATGGCAATTCCCACTTTTCCATTTCCTTTTTTTTATTCTTTTGCATCGCGAGACGACCGAGTGTGTAGTATTTTTTGTTCTCTTTTTCACCTAGCAGCACTCGGGAAAGAAGAATGACATTGCGACATCGTCATCCAGTATAGTTCCATGTAATTTCCTTCCCTTAATTTTTTCCTTGTTTCATCATTCCAGCTAGCGTCTTACCCTCCTCTCCTCTCTCAATTGAACGGTACAGTTTCGCCAAAGCAGTAAAAGTAAAGGAGTGTGTGCGGAGTGAAAGAGATATATAATATACAGTGCTGCGGCTGAATGAGATTCTACATCGTAAGGCTTTCGTTTTACTAACTCGTAAGAGTACAGTAAATTGCCGTCATAATGTGGTAAGAAAAAAGGAAAGTTTGAAATGGCTCTCTTTCTCTTCCCCTTTCGCTTCCGACAAAAAAATAACTCGACACAGTAGTCATTGAATATATCTGTGAATATATTCATCTGAAAGTATATATTCGAGAAAGAGAGAAAACTTAACTTCTAGCTCTCTTCTTTCCTTTTTACCAAAGGAATGATGCAAACTGATTGCAAATTATTATAGGGGAGCGGAATTGGAGGGGCAAAATGAACTGCAGTTATTTGTACATGCATTTTATTGTACAAATCCACCAGGATTCAACTATCTGATCAGGATCTGTTGGAAACTAGTTTAGTATATAAAAAGTAGTATGGAGTATGGGTCAATATAATATGTAAGTCGTGCATGCATACATCCTCACGTCCCAAAGTTGAACGAGGCCATGGTTCCCTTCCTAAACATGTGCAAATAATGTTGCCAAAGGCTCGCTGTGAGATAAGAGCCCACTGTGCATGGCGATGGTGTAGTGATGATATCTGCTAACGTTGTCAAAGGAAAAATCTGAACGGATGATGCAAAGAATAATCAGCCAAATTTCACTTCTCTTTCCCGCATCAGACCGAATACCTGCACGTTCCTACTAATTTGTAGCTTCTTCATGCATGACCTATTCATTTAAATGCAAATATCTCAAACTATGAAAAATAAATGCTTTCGGTACTCTCCTGAGGAAGGATTAAGCCTTAATCCTAAACCAAATGAGAGTATTCGAAAGCAATTTTTGTATACGAAATGAGGCTTCAGCTACACAGACTCAAGCAAACCATGAAAAATAAGATCGTCTCCATTTAGTACGGTTGCGTAAGTCCATTCTTAAATTTTACACACTCAAATCAGCATATCCTTAATTCACGCTGGAATTGGAAATAACGTTTGAAGGTCAAATTTGAAGTCTAAGTATATGGAAGAGCTGCAAAAGAATTTAATAATAAAACATGTAAAATGGTGTATGAAACATTTCTAATAAAAAAATTATTTGATCGACTTTTTACAGGAAACATTTTTCATTTTAATATTAATATATTATTATATGATCTCATATGAGTACAAAAGATATTCATTAAATTCAAGTCATGTTGTTACGAGCATTGTGATCTGTATTACATAAATATAATTTTGGATATGGGCATGAATGCCAGCAAAATTGTTTTTGAAAACGCATTTTAGTGCTCATTACTTTTCAGGAACGCATCACAACCATTGTAATCAAACGTCTGATATCAAAGATGAAAAAACGCATGAAAAACTCGGAAAGCCAAAAAATATTTGCATTTTAAACTGATACAGCGTTATTACAGTCGCAGACGACGTTAGACATGCAGCCTCGCCTTGGCACGCAGGAAAGTCGTTTTTTTATTTATGTATGCAAATGAAATTCATATTTAAGAGTTCAAGTGCACGAGCAGGGTTATTTAGTGTCGGCTGTCAATTCAGATATTCAAAAACTATTTTTTCTACTTTCCCCCTTTCCAAATTTTCCATACACTGATTACCTTGATGTCATGTTAGAGAGATAATTTTAAAGGGAGCACATCAGAAACGGGAAAACTGCTAAATAATATAATACACACACACTTTTCCCTGCCACAAGATCCTATAAGCTTATATGAATCCTTGTTTGGAAAATGTGGACATTTTTGTTCATTTCTGACGCTTTCCCTTTCTCGCTCTCCTCGTCCATTTTACATCCTCTCGTAAAAAAGGGAAGACTGGAGGAGCCGACGGCGAGCGAATAGCTTCATTGCAAATAGGGAGAAAGATTGAATCGAAGAAGAGAAACTCGAAAGTTTTTTCCTCGTCGTTTACATCATTTATTGAAACGACAGAGCGGAATATGTGCTCGAGGAAGAGAATATCAGCGGGCATTATGTAAAGTAGTTGTCATTTAGCATTCGCATAGGAGAAAAACACATTCATCCATCCCCTTTTGTCGCAATGTTACGTTCTATTTATCCTATCCTCCTTGTTCGCATGCTTGGTTTACAATCATTGTTAAAAATTGCTCGTTGTGTACAGAGAGAGAGAGAGAGAGAGAGAGAGAGAGAGAGAGACCAGTTATGTGCATACATGCTCCTTTTTCGGAATCCATTTATGAAATGAAACCCCACTCTTTTGCTTTGCTCTTTTTCAATCCTTTGCCTTTTGCCTACGCAAAGGTGCCATTATTATTTGGAGAAAGGAGTATAATAGTATCACGTTAGCTTTTCCCCTGGTTGGAAAAATGTCGGCCGTATAAAAAAACAAATCTTGCTTCGGGGTACATATCAAGACAAGTGGGGAAAAGGGATCTCTGTCGACTTTTCAAACACATGGTGAATAACATGATCAGTGCGTCATTTCACGAGGTTTGGTTATGCACGCCATGATCACTTTCCACACCATCAAGGAATTTATCAAAGGAATACGATACGGTTACATAAATATGCCTCAGCGTGTGTGTGTGTGTGGTTCTAACAAGTAAGTAAGTTCAACTACTTTGCTTGATAGGTTGGCCAGAGGAGAGCAAAGGTCCTTTACCCAAGTTGTTGGATAGGCAACCGTCCATTTGTGGTAGGAGCTAGTCTTGCTAATCCTGGACTGCCCACCAAAGGGTCAGTCCGACGTAGGTGTATACATACATACGTTTTATTTCTTGTATGAAACACGATGAGCGGTGGAAGCACCTATATCGCAGCGTAGGAAGGCAATCTTCGAATGACCTGAGTAGTATAACGACCGAGTGTGGGCGCTAGATATATGCAAGTAAAAAATACGTTACACTTGTGTAATAAGTCACTTTTTTGTGTAAAACTGGAATCAATAAAATGCCACTCGCTGTGCAGCTTTAGTTATTTATGACACAAGCGAGAAATTCCATTTCCCCTTCATTCACAGAACGTACTCCGTAAAAGTTGAGAGTGTTGAGTGAAGGGTGCTAGCTGCTGGCTCACTCATTTTTTTCGGTACATGCACGACTTACTGTTATTGACGTCTGGCACAAATTCATTATCGGAATGATTTCTTGTCCCGTTCTTCTTTTATTGGGCAATGCATTCAACCGTAAAAGCATCATTTGGGGATGCAGTGCGCAGTGCACAACAAAAGAAATCGGAGATCAAAATGGTAAGAGTGAATGATGCTGGCAACAATTGTCATCAATGCGTGCCATTAACACACAAAACCCAAAGTGCACAACACATCGTCACTTTTTTTAGTATGTGTCTCACTCCTCACCAACAACCAAAAAAAACTTCTTTTCCAGAAAAAAAAATTATTTCCTTTTTTGTCGGCTTGTTTTTACTGCAGGATTTATTAACGTCATATTATGAAAATCACAGGAAATTGTATGCCGTAAAAAAGAGAAATGTGGGACGAAAAGAATGACACATTTATGGAGAAATACACATACTTTGTCACAAAGGGTGCACATTGGGACATGCTCTTCATAGTTGGGAGCATGCATCACAACTCATGAGAGGACGAGTTTTAGGATGACTACATATGACAAACACATTATCATTACCCAAGTTTAGGGTGAGCCTAGTTGTCGCAATCAGCATACAGGGAGGAATATAAAAAAAAGTTTAGAAAGGAAAGTAAAATTAGATGCACCCTTTCCCTTTCGACTTTTGTTGACTTGCCGTACTGTCTCCCTTTCAAAGGCTCTAAAAACATGGTGAAAAAAAGAAAGAAATTCCACTCTCTTTAATCTTTGTCCATATTATTCAGAGCGTCGACATTGTTGCCTTTGCTTCGTCACTCTTACACGTTCTTTATTTTGCTCTCGTGGTAATATAGTTAATCCCTTTCAGAAACAAAGTTGAAGCCATGAATGATGAATGAGTGGGACGAGTATGTCCTGTGTACACATCGGCTCCACGGTTAAGCAAACATGGTGGTAAAAAAAGTATATACATTTTTATCCCACTTTTTTCCCCGGATCTCTTTCATCGACACATA
>JAQFZW010003354.1:0-13256 GCA_034687055.1 Heteromurus nitidus
TAAGAACACTCACATGAAATATGATTGTGGTGCAAAACCGTTCCAAAGCCATTTTTATACATTGTAGATACTTCATAATTATATTATTCAGGCCTATTGTTCAATAAAATCGGGATTTCTGTGCAAAATTTTAAGGTTAAACGGATATAATCCGTTACAAGTTCTCAATTTCAAAAAAGTAGTACAAGTAGGACAATTTATAAAAAAGTAGTACAAGTAGTACATGTACTACTTGTGTAGTACAGGGTCTGAAAAGTAGTACAGTAGTACGGATCGCCACCTAATCCTTAACTCATCCCCGAAGAGAAGAGCCGAAGGTTTTCCCTCTGGAAAAAGTATAAAACCAAAAAGAAGAAGAACAGAAATGGGATTTAGAATATCATCCGTATAGCACAATTTAGTAACAAAGCCAACGCACCTTGAGTTTATTTATGCAAGAAAGAATTGAGGAAGTGGAAGACAACAGGAGGAAAACATGGAGAAAAACGAGGTATTTTTTCAACATTCATACAGAAATATCGAGTTACGTTTAAAGTTTTCCATATTTTAATTCCAATTCTATTTTCATTCATGGATTATTTGATTTTAATGAATTTTAATGGCATCATTCAACTAACCCTTGAATATTTACTTTTTGTTTCATCCATCATTCTCCATGTCCAGTACATGGTTCGCCATTCCCATTTTAATTTTTTTGAACTGCATATTTCTGCCATTGAGTTGAATTCATTCTGATAACATAGAACCACACCCCTAAAACCCTCACTTGAGAACATTTGAGTGACTGATTCATACAAAAAAGAGATAACACATTTTTTACAATTCAATTTGTATTCCGTGGAATTGGCCATTGATTAAAATAACAAATAAAGTAAATACTGATAACGAGCTCGGAACTTGATCTTGCAATTTACAATTGAGTATTGCAATTATGAAATGCGAATGCCGAACATGTATATGCACTTCGGACAATATCATGGTCAGGGTCAGGCATCCACATAGTCTTGTATAATTAAATTATAGTATTAACTTCGACATTAATTTGTCTTTAATGTTTTCAGAAAAACGGGGATGGTCCTTCCTACGACAATCCTGGATACGTCAAAGATTCAAACGAAGATGTGGCTAGAAGCCAATTTACTCCAACGGAATATGATAGTCAGCAGGAATCCACTCCCCCTCCTTATCACTTCCTACCAAGAATCGTACGTCAATAAACTTCATCATTTTACTTTAAATATTACCAAACCCCACAAAAACGTGAAAACGTTCATAACAATTTTGTAGGTAACATCAAACGAGATAAGCGACAAAAATCCTAAAACTGATGCACCGACCTCAATCAATGGTGATTGTTCGGTTCCGGATCCTAATGGAGTGGCTGCAGTAAATTAAATATGAATCTCCTTACATTTCTATGAACTAACTTTAATTAAATTTGTCATTTCTCTAATATTGTTAAGGCTGACGACGAAGATGAAGACGATGGTCGAGACACTTGGGACAATCCCATCGAATTCCTCCTCTCCTGCATTTCCATGAGCCTCGGCCTAGGAAATGTATGGCGGTTTCCTGGAACTGCTGCACGAAACGGAGGTGGAGCCTTCTTGATTCCGTACTTGATCGTTCTTCTCTTCATTGGTCGTCCTCTCTACTACTTGGAAATGTGCTTGGGGCAGTTCTCCCGTTTCGGTCAAGTGAAAGTTTGGAACATGGCTCCACTCTTTAAAGGAGTTGGCTATGGTTCCATTACGGGAGTAATCTGCCTCCTCTCGTATTACTGCGCTTTGATGGCAATCTCCGTCTACTATTTTATCTCCAGTTTCGCAAAAGATCTTCCCTGGGCTAAATGCCATGATGAATTCCCTCAAGATGTTTGTGATTTAAATCAGACATCACAATATGCGGAGCTTTATTTCGAGTACGTAATTAATTCCTGAGGCATAAAGCATATATTTAAAAAACAACTCTTGACTTAATAAATAATAATATTCTTTAAATAGTCGGGTAGCATTCCCGAAAATCGCAAATATTGACGGTGGTCTCGGGGACCTTCACTGGAAACTTGTGTTATGCCTTGCCTTTTCCTGGGTGCTCATTTTCCTTAGTCTTGTGAAAGGAGTCAAGTCCTCAGGGAAGGTGGCTTATTTCACTGCCATTTTCCCGTATGTTGTCCTCTTCATCTTACTCATTCGGGGGGTGACCCTAAATGGTGCTGGAGAAGGAATCAAATACTTCTTGGAGCCACAATGGGACGCCTTGTATAAACCAAAGGTGTGGTATGCTGCTGTGGAACAATGCTTTTTCAGCTTAGCTACGGCGTTCGGTAAGGAAGAAAAATTAATGTCTGCAAAACCAAGATTTTCCGTTAATTGAAAAAATGATTATAATTGACTTGATCGTCTTTCAGGGCCTATCATAATGTTTTCCAGTTATAATCCATTCAACAAAAACGTTTACAAGTTAGTTTAATTTGAAAGCAATGAATAGTGAATTCTTCGAGGATGAATATACTTTTACGATTAGTTTACTATCTTCTACGATTTTACGATTAATTAATTAATACTTTATATTTATTTTGCAAAATTTGTAGAGATGCTCTAATCATCAGTTTTATGGATACGTTCACCTCTCTTCTTGCCGGGATAACAGTTTTCTCTGTGATGGGAAATCTTGTAGAGGAAACTCCTGGTTTGACATTCGATGACATAACGGGAGGGAGGTCCTGGTTTGGCCTTTGTTCTTGTGAGTAACCGAATTAAAAAGTTTTATAGATGTTTCAAAATTAAAGGAATTTAATAGTAAAATATATATTTAAATACGTGTCGTAGTATCCGCAAGCCATCGCCAAATTCGACTGGGCACCCCAACTTTTCGCAGTCCTCTTCTTCCTCATGCTGTTCACTTTGGGAATTGGCTCGGCAACTTCCCTCGCGGGCGGAGTTATTACAATTATTTGTGACCAGTTCTCTAGTTTTAAGAGGTGGTTGGTCACTTTGATTGTGTGTATTTGTGGGACTGTGGCTGGGTTGCTATATGTCACATCGGTAATTTCTTTTTAATGCCCCGATTTCTTGAATTTTCATTCCCCTTAATTGATCGTGACAATTATTTTGTTTTTAATGAACAGGGTGGGTTATTCATGCTTGACCTTATCGACCATTATGGGTCAGGTTTCGTCATTTACGTGATGGCTATGATGGAATGTGTGGGAATTGCTTATGTTTATGGCTTGAGCAATTTATGTGATGACATTGAGTTTATGACGGGAAGAAAGGTTGGAATCTATTGGAGATAATGTTGGGGAATAATCATTCCCATTGGTCTCCTTGCAAATCTACTCTACTACTTGATTACAGAACCAGAATATACGTCAAATGATGTTCCATATCCCAAAGTGGCGACAAGTTAGTTCCCAATCTGGACTTCTGTTTTCTAAAACACATTTAATATCAAACTAATTTTAATTTTTCTTAGTTTGTGGCTGGATGTTGACGGGGTTTGCTGTGTCGCTGTTGCCAGCATGGGGAATTCATGCTGTCGCCACAAGGAAGGCATCTACTTGGAAGGAGGTCAGTGTAATATTATTATATAATTATAATCAACAGCTGAAGTCATGATTTTCGATTTTTATATAGAATTACCTCTGACTATGTTACAAATCTTTAAAATTGGAATATTTGCAGAAATTTTTACTATCCATGAAACCAACGCCTCGATGGGGACCACAACAGGAAAAGTTGAGGCGAGAGTGGCAAGAATTTAGAGCGGAGAAAGCGTCAAAAAAGAGAAAAACATTCATTTACTTTTAAGTTTAAGGCTTAAAGTTATTGTACTTAAATGCTTAAATGTTAATATATACAAATTATTTATTTGCACAGTTGACAGCGCACGGATCGATTTTGAATTTGAAAAAAAATTAATTTAAATGTCTGAACAAGTTGTTGTCAACCTTGGAATAATATTGACAAAAAATTAATACGTCCGATATGACTCTTAAGAGTCTTAAGAGACTCTTAAGAACAATTGTTCTTGTCATCTAGCACACAACAACCACAACCAATTTTATCCGTAATATTCCTTTTTTCGTCGTCTTCTTTTGGAAAGCATGCATTATAAGGTGACCTTGTTCCCTGTCAGGCTTATTCATCTGATCATATTCGCAACATTTCCCTTTCAGACCTTCCTACATCATTCCAAAGCCATCGAATTCATCTTACCTCATATAAATTGGCTCCAGGGGCCCTGGACCAGGGCTACAATAACTGCCACAACTTGCTCATTCTTGAAAACAGGATCAGCCTACAACCAGTTTCACCCCATCATAGTTTTCAACTTTTCACACCTTTTCTCGTCTACTCCACCCATGAGTTCTGCCTTGGAGACACTTTTCACAGTTTCCTTCCACAGATGGACAACCTGTAAAAAAATTTCCCTTGTAGATGGATCTACCTTGAGGCGCAATTGGACTATATTCCGCCAATTTTCAGAACTGCCTAAAACGTGCACTAATTTGGGCCACTACTGCTTTTTCCGGAGAAAGCTGGAGAAAGCAATACTCCTTCGATATCCCATAACATTATTCTTTATTCTTCCAGAACTCATAAATTTCCCGACAGAAAATTTTTCCTTAAACGAAGTTGATCCTCTGATAACTAGTGTCTTTCTAAATTTTCCATTTAGAATAACCTATCGTCTTGAAAACAATCCCGCTCGCTTTGCAAATTATCCCAAGGAGATTATCTTCATGTGCAAATACTGTTCTACATCTCAAAGTGAGTCTTCTGGCAACTATCCTTTCGCAGACTTCCCTTTCCAGAATTGCTTTTGACCAAATTTATCGGAATGTAACTGACAGTGGAAAGTATTTGCAATACAAATTAAGTCTTGTTGATTGGGTCGAGTATACTTTAGCATTTGACATGGATCGCATGAGAAAATTGCTCACTCTTCCGTACACCACATCATCCTTTTCAATGTTACAACTTTCTTCAACACTGACCGAGTTAATGGTTTCCATTCTTCTGGAGCATATTCCAAAACAAAATCTGTCAATTCAATTGGCTACAGTTACAGTACAAGGATTCCTGGAATCAAGCTTCTGAAAAGGGATCATCTTGACACTCAACCAATTCCAATCATATCAAAGTCATTCAAGTTTCTAACATGTGCCGGAAAACGTATTTCTTCGACCTGGATGCTGTGCTTGAAACCTTTTAAGAACTCAGTTTGGATTCTTCTTTTATTTTCAATTATTTCTACAATTGGCGTATTTAATAAGTTTATGCCTTCCGAGAAAACAAACTTTCTTTGGATTATTATTATTGTTCTTCTTTTAAACACGGTGTTTGACACGGTTGACAATTCAAGGCCTCGCCGATGCATGTTAATCCTGTGGGCTTTTGCTGCCCTCATTCTTGATTTTTGGCACGTTTTACAGAGGCGACAACTTTGCTGAAATTGCGGCTCTAGAAACATTTATTTATCTGGAAAAGTTCAGTCAACTTCAAGGAGTCCATATGTTTTCGTCAGCTTTATGAGATTATTGTAAAGTTGGTATGGAATGCTCGAAACTTCATACGCCTTTTATGAAGTGGCTCGTGGAGAGGATCGGCATTGAGAACGTAAAGGAGTCAAGCTGACAAGATACTATCGCATAATTTCCCCATTGGATGTAAGTATTGAACATAGCTTTGGGCGTTAATTATTTACGATCATCACTAAACGACTGTTTAAAGAGTAAAAACAATCAAAGTTGGCAAAGAGAAAATTTGGCCGAGTGGACACATCAAGTATTTATCTCAGAGTATTGAGTCGCAAATCCCACTTCCAACCTCTAAAAAATATTTTTTTTTGCAAAATTCAGACCACACATGTTAACTTTTGGTTCGCAACTTCGCAAGTGAGGTGTGAACCAGGATGTTGCCTGGCTTGGTTCGCTGACATTCATGAACATGTGTGGTTGACACCTCTAATAAAAGATAACGCAGAAGAGAGGGAGAGGGAGAGTTTCTCTGTAAGCCAATTAAGTAAGATATCTTGTAAGCAATTAGTCCAGAGGAGAACGATTTTCTCCTACTGAAGGAAATTTTGAGCCATTTTTTGCTCCTTCGAATGCAAACTAAAATTGCAAGGATGAGCATGAACACATTTTTGGGAATTTTCTAACGAATTTAACGAATCACGATGTATCCAAATATTACATCTGGAAAATAAACTATATTTCTCGACAATGGAAAAACGTAGATCTCGGCAGGGTGATGAAGATGAACTCATGTATATGCATAATGAGAAATGAAGAATATTGATATGTAGCTGTGGCCTGTGGGTATTTTTAACTTTAATTGACTTGAATTTCTCCCACAGCAAAAACCCGTTCAAAGCACGCTTGAAGAGTCCATTAGTCCATTTTTTCACATGCACAAATTGCCAACAATTTTTGTTGGAGCAACAACTAAAATTCCAATACACAATGAAATTTGGAAATGTCAATGAACATGGCAACTCCCCATTAAAAACCTTCTTCAATTTTTTCAATTTTTCCTCTAAAGCTGGAACGAACTATCGATCTCATGACGGCGTCCAACAACCCACAATTATAATTATTTATGAATAGCTTTTAAGCACTGTGGGATTCTTTAAGCTCCGGCTTGAGAATAACGAGTAACGTACCCGGAACAAAACTTTACGCGTTATGCACATGAAAAACATATGTAACCCAGTGCATGGCACCTTTCATGCTTTTCACCATTTGTTTTTCCGGAAAATGGGAGTTTTGGCCAAAATGTACAGGGGAGGTTACCAACTCCGGGGGTTCCACCCATGGCACACCGGAATAGTGGGCATTCTACATGTCCGTATGGCGGTAGTCCATGGCCAAAATATCCGCCACATCTAAAATGATCGGTGAATATTTGAATTTCAAAAAATATTTGTAGTTCCTTGGTTTGGTTGACTTGGTAATTAGTTTAAAAATTTCCCTAAAATTAAGATTCCACAACATAAAATTTATTTTTACCAAAAACTTTTTTCAAACTATGTTCAGTATTGGCTGAACAATTCTTCTCAGAATGGCAACAATATTATTGGGCTTACATGTAAAAACTTGATTCAAATCTACATGCCACAACTTTGCAGTTGGCGTCCATTTCTACATAAAATCATTGATTACTTCGTTCAAAGAGTTTTAGTTTCCGCAAGTAGGAAGCGGAGAGCAAAACGATGATGTTTTGTCCACTTTTGGATGGCAGAGCGTGGTAGTCTTGTACTCTGGACGGATGGTGAAAAGATGTCAGATCATTGGAAATGAGGGTTGTCCTTTTTTCAAAACAAAATCACATTACTACGGGTCAACTAATCTGGTCAAGAGTCTTGGTCTTGATTGCAATTTGGAAAGTGCTTTGGAAAGGTCATTCCTTTTAATTTTGAAAGTGAAATGGCAAGGATCATTGGGAACGAGAATAATTCAGAAGACGGTATGAAATGAATACAATCCTTTTGGAAATATTCTAGTTTTCCAGTTCCGCCTTTGTAAATATGAATTCCGGTGACTTTCCTGATTCACATGCTACCAACGATATCTACCTTCCAACTGGATGTAAACTTGTATTCACAAACGAGTGAAGAAAAAGGTCGCCTGGGACATCCTGCCTAGCGAGTGTTTTTTGTACAAAATTTACATTAATGTGCTGGCGAAGTACAAAATTGTGTATGCATGGAGAATTTTGTACAATGATGTCACACCATCTCAGCCCCTGTGTGAACTTGTATGTTGGAGCTAAGAATAATGAACAAGTGTGCAACTCAATAAAATGAATTTATATATGCCCAACGAAAAACATGGTAACGATTAAAAGGTAACAAATGGTCGCATATACACGGGACAATTTACAATTTGGAAACGTATTTCATCTGTTTTAATGTACAACGTAATCTTGATCACTAATGCCATTTACATTATAAAATCAAATTATATTACTAATCACTAACTACGAAACCCATATGGTTTGCGACTACAAACCCTAATATTTATAAAGGATTTAATTGTGAATCATTGGCGAAATTTAATTTAATTTTGATTTTGATTAATTTTGATTAATTTTGATTTAATTTTGATTAATTTTGATTAATTGATTAATTTAATTTTGACTGTAGCTTTAGTCATCGTCTTCTTCATCGTCATCGTCATCATCGTCATCATCGTCATACGTGTTCGGGCATTTACATGTAGCCTTATGCACACAAGCCCTGCCACGCAAATCGTCGCAAAGACAAGCTTTCGTTCCTCTACATTTCGAACATATAGGTTGGTATTGGTTCATTCTGTCACTGCAATCCACATAATTCAAATGAGTATCAAATATTTAGTCAATAATTGAAGTCCATTAAATTCGATAGTGTTTAAATAAATGAAATGTGATTTACCTTTGTATAGATCTTTAGTAGTTCGTAAATTAAAAACTTCTCAAAGAGCTCAATTGGTGTTGACTGTAAGAATTTCTATGCAATACAATAAAAGCACCACCAGGTTGAAACGCCCTTTATATAGTTTGGATGTAACATGTTGAACCTATAAATACATTGCTCGCATATGATGCCTCTCAACTCACAATGTTTTCAATTTATAGTTTAGATATAATGCAATAACTGCAGGTGTGTAACTGATTACGCCTTATCATGTTCACTTTCGTAATTGAAGTCGGACGAAATTAACGAGACAGTCAATATGCACTTCATTTGGTTAAATATTATACTTTCGTGAAAACAACTAGTTTTTAAGTGACATTCTGTGCTGAAGTCACTATATGTAAGTACTCCAGGAAATAGCGTCAAATCTCTGGTAATTGTGATTGTAGAAAGTAGATAATATTGGCAGATTTTGAAGTCGAAGGTTTTCCAAAATATGTACAGTTTTGCAGACATGTACATATTGGATCTGGTATCTTGTTGAAATCGATTTCACAATTGAAATTTTCACATTGACTTTAATTGATTGATTACCGGATGTGTCGTTATCAACTACATGAAATACAATATAGCTTCCCCTACTTTAAATTTAACAAATGCGCAATCACTCTTGGACATGGATTTTGGAATGGATATGGACATAAATTGCGATTTACTTTTTGTAGATACTAGATGTGTTACCAGGTGTTGCCCTGGTAAAGAAAGGAGTCTTTCTACATTCCGATTCCTAAATTCGGAATTTTCTAGATCGCTGAAACGCCCACCGGTTACTTTTCTTAATCCGGCAATGGAATAGACCTGACTACATATTACTCTAATCTACAGTCTCCACACACTAATTTGTAGAATACTTACGATGCATCGGCACTCACCGATCATTTTATATGGGGCTGGTATTTTGGCCATGGACCACTGCCATACGGACATGCCCACAATGCCGGAGTTGGTAACCTGCCCTGTACATTTCGGCCCGAACACCCATTTTCCGGAAAAAACAAATGGCGAAAGGCATGGGATTTTTAGGAATAATTCAGCAGTTGGACGTGCAGTGGTCGTGCATTTTTTACATTCCATAATATCCATTCGCGTATCTCATTGTCCCGATTTCTCAATGAGACACGGAGTGGCCAGTAGTATGTCCTATATGTACTGTGCTATATCCAGTATGCATTCTTTGTCCACTGCAGACAGCCTGTAAAATGTTGAAACTTGACATTTGACCTCATTTAAATTGTCAATTTCGAGAAACTATGTACGCATTTCGATATATCTCATCGAGACGTATCGAATGATTGTCACATGACATATGTTGCTATGTGAAAACATTAAGTGACGGTTAGGGTTGCGGGGGGTGTCGAGACATACTGCAGCCTTCTTCTCCCTAATAGCGAAGGTTTCCGGTCAATAACTTCAAAACTGTTCGAATGCATCGCCGGGCATACCTTAATAATCCGTTACATCTTCCTATATAAGTGTCAAGATGTATAGTTGTCGAAAACCCACGACAAATACATAAATAAATTTAAAAAAGCTTGAACCTTGATTTTGTCAACAATCTGAGTCAATCACGTTTGGGTTCAAGGCTAGCAACCCGATCTATCATGTCCTTATCAAATAAATGTAGGCAAACACTTTAAATATTAAATATGTATATCACAGAAGCTCCAACGAAGATAGTTGAGAAACTCTAAATTATATAAAGTAAGAAGAACCTTGTCTGGGATTATACTGTCGAGATAACACATTGATGAAGCATTTTCCCCATCTTGTTGTGAATGTCTGTCTCTAGTTTAAGTATAAACTTGAAAAATCCTCAAGGATTAAAACACAAGAAAGCAAATATTTACACCGACGCTTAAAGTAGAGTCCGTCATATATTTCACATGATAAAGAAACAATATTCGTAAAACTCTCCTATAAAAAGTATTTAAAATACCTTTAACAGAAAAGACAGTGACGGAGGACGTATCTAGGCGAAAATAACAGGGGGAGGCTAATATTAAAGGGCATTGTGAGATTTTCTATGGCCATTTAACGTAATGTATTTTTTGGCGACGACACGGGGGGCTTGAACTTCCAAAGCCCCCACTTAAATCCGTCCTTGAGAACGTTGATAATAAATTCAAAGTGTGGAACAAAAATAGTGTCACACTTTCGTGGAATTTTACATTTATTGAGATATTTAATTACAGGAAGATAGGTTGATTGCGAGTTTGTTTAGAAATATCCGAGTACTCCCAGTTGAAGGATCTTCTCATATTGTACAACTTCTGGAGAAAGACTGTAACGAAAGGCCGTTTGTTGATGAGCGTCGTAATATAGAAAACCACGGGTTTCAAATTGAAAAGAAAGGGATTTTGAAACGGTTGAATGGGAAGGGTAGAGCGATTTATTCAGGAAAGGAGGAGATTTTTGGCGAGATTCGTAATTGGATCTTTGATGCATTAGGAGGCGATTACTTGTATAGGAAAATGGAATTTATTGGAAATTCTGGGATTTACACGTATTGGAAAAGATTGAACGACAGGACTTTGGTTGGAGGTGGAAACGGGATCTGAGCCGAGTGCTGTTGCTTTGTGCTCACAATTTTTTATAGTATTCGTTGTGCATTTGTTGGCTTGTGGTACATGTGGGGTTGTATTCATAGTAGAGTTTATCACTGAGCTATACAATTGCAAGAATTGACCTTGACATCAAATATAGTCCATATAACATTTTATCACCTTATTCACGTTATTTAGCAAGTTTGTACCATTTCCGTTGTCTTTTATTCAGAAGTGAGAAGTGATAAAAATGAAGGTCAAGACGTCTCAATACTAATCTGACGGATTTAAATCAAGTTGATTTATTTTGGTTTGTAACATTTAGCTTACGATTAATGTTATTTCCTTCAATTCCATTTTAAAGTTCTTAGGTATTAAATTGCAAAATTGCACCTTACTTAATTCCGTTGAGTGAGTTACTGTTTTCAGAAGATTAAAATGTTTCACATGTGTACATATACATGATGCATTAGAGTTTGGCCTTAACAGTCATTTTTAGTCTAGATACAGATACTCCTACTAATATTCTGTAATTGTATGAAGCTTTATCTAGAGAGAAAATTGATTACATAGTGCCTAAATTTACAATAAACCCATAATAATAATAATTTGATACTTTCTTTTGTTCCCTTTCATCATGATGTATCATTATTCTGAGAGAAGAGGTGTATTCATTCACTCGCATTCATTCTTAAAATATTAGCGCAAAAGCGTGAATTGATGTGTGCATTTTCATTACCTTCGTTCATGTGCAAATTCTAATTCTGCATTAATACGTTAATCAGCGAAGAACTTTACAACGTTGGTTACTACCCCTTACCGCGACTTCGCGTTGACGAAAATTTCCAAAATATCATTTAACTAAATTTATGGTGACGTCACCGGCAAAGGACAATATGTTCACCATAACTTAAATATGTTTAGGTGGCTGCCCTCCTTGTTCGAATTTAAAATGCCTCGCCTTAAAAATTTAATAGAAATAAAAATAACCTACCGCAATCATTAAACTGTCTACATCTCTGAATGAGTTGATGGTTTCAGCCATCCTGGAGCACTTGTAGGATCCAAATCTAGTGTCGCAATCCGCTGGGACTGGAATTCGACGTTTACTCACATCAGAACTTCGAAAGGAATCCACTGTACTGTTTTGCGGGAGTAATTCCAGTTATTTCAAAATCGTATAGATTTTTAGCTTGCGCGAGGCACCGCTCGTCCAGCTGGTTTCTATACTTGAATTCGTTTCAGCCATCCGTTATCCGTTTGGATACTACTTGTGGTCTCCAGCAACTAGGAAAAAGTGTACTTACGATTAGACATGTTGGAATACGTAAGGAATGGCCAAGCTCACAAAAGTTTTTAAGTGAAGCTTAACAAAATCATTAGAATTGTAAGGGATGGTAATATTATGTCGAATTCGAGCACGATCCTCAACTCAAGAAAAGATTTCGAATGTTGCATTGGCACGTCACCTGTCTCAACAAGATTGCTCCCATCTTAGAAAACGGTTTCCAGTTGCCTCAGCCAAAAGGCCCAGGAATATATTGCGCTGATAGAATATCAAAAAACTAACTATTGCGATGGCACGTCTCCAGGATCCAATGCATATCTACTCCTGTGCGATGTCCTTCTTGGAAGAATGTCCAATGCGAAAGAAGCCCACACCGAGTTTACGAAGGCGCCGTCCGGTTTTAAAACGGAATTTGACCGTGTCAAGTGCACCGGGAGGAACATTCCAAATCAGGAGGAAAATAGATTTCTTAATAGAAGTATTATTCCATGTGGAAAAACAGTCAAGAATACGAAATTTTATGATTATGCTAGTCAATATATATAATGAGTTTATCGTTTACGACACGAGCAAAATTAGAATCAAGGTCTAGATCGAGTTGAGTTTAGTTATATCTTCATTTGACATTTGGATGCAAAATACGTCACATACTTATCTTCTCCAACTTCACCTTTTGAAAGCACATGCTCAGCTTACGTTGTTGTTTTTTTCGTTAGGATTAATTTGTCGCACATATCGTAATTTGACCACGTACATAGTTATTATTTACTCCATACGAAGTATATGGAGTATATACTTTCGTCGGGATGGGACATTAGAGGGGGAGCGATTTCAACTTACATCAACTACACAACTACACAGGTACACTGACGTCACACGTCAACTACCACTACCACACCACCACCATCTAAAACACATAGCAATCATGTCCCTTGCTTACTCTGGCCATAGCGTATCTA
>JAQFZW010003355.1:0-13252 GCA_034687055.1 Heteromurus nitidus
AGAGAGAGAGAGAGAGAGAGAGAGGAGTGAGCCCTATATTGCATGCATATATACAAATGGGAATGTTAACGTAGACCGTCACAGTTCATTGGCAAGTTTCTCATGCAAACTTGAGCAGTTTACAGGCGATTGAAGACGACTTTTCTTGCTGATGGGAGAAAGGGTGGGTTTTGATTTTAAATCGTATTTTTTTGTGGTAGTGTTCTACATGAATGTTGCCTGAGCAAAGGAATGTGTGTTTGCGGACATGGACGTATCCATCTATCTGTATATATGTCTATACATTGTATATTTTGAAGCCGACGTATCTCCACTGCTGCCTCTGCGAGAGTAGAAAACATCGAAAAACCAACTGATTTGTGAGTAACTGGTTACGTGTTCCCTCTAAACCATCATCTCTGTTCCTCACATCACGTTCACATCCCAACCTCGCATACAGGTTTGACTTTACAGTTTGCAGCCAAATGTAGCATACCACATATCTACATACATATCCATCCATCCACTTTTATATGAGGAAGATGAAGTGAAGCCTTTTCTGGATATAGATGTTGTCCCTCTCTTGTATATTATAATACTTTACAAAATGTATGTATACTCCGAGAATATAATGTAAGTGAGAAAAAATTCGATATAGAAGAATACTCACATGTGCACACACTCACACACACATGCATATTATGTATATACCTACATTCTGACATAAGGTGCATTCATATGTTGGAATTGGAAGCAATCATAAAAATTTATTACGATTCTCTCCTGCTCTTGCTGAGCTGCTCCTCTCTCTCGCCTCCTTTTTTTGCTTACTGTAATAGCTAAAGTTACTGTTTTGTTTCACATCCTCCTCCTCATCATCATCATCCTCATCATCAACAACAACATGATCAAGAGACGAAGAGTGTGTTGCATTGCGTGAGTATGTATTTCTCTCAGAGTGAGTACATGTGGATGGTATGCAATGCAAGACGATTATAATATTTTCGAATAGTTAAACTAGTACAGGAGAGCATAGTATATATATCTATATAAGTATAAACATATATATGAGTACCGCTGTTGTTGCTGCTAAAAGAAAGAAAAGAAGCAGCACAGGGGAAAAAATCTGTGTGGCTCCTTTCAAAAAAATTCCTTAAAGAATGCATACTTCTCTTAGTGGCAGCAGCAGCAGCAACAGCATCAACAACACTATATCATCAGAGCAGAGCATCATATCATCAACATCATCATCATCAACAACACACACGAAAGAACAACATGAGAAGTTGTAGCAGAAGAAGACACACGAATGTTGCAGTCGTAGTAGTTCCATTAGACGATGAGGAAGAACTATGATGCTGGGTCGTTGTGACCAAGACGTTTTTCGTACTTGATTGCTGTAAGGATTATATTATTGTTACAGCAGCAACATCACCAGAGTGTGCAGCTCAAGAGAGAGAAGAACTCTGTGCAGTGGTGTGAGAGGACCAACAGGAATTTTTTTTTCGTGTGAGAAGAATAAATGTGAAGGACTTGAGCTATTGTGAAGAGGAAAGAGGAGAGGAGAAGGAAAAAAATAAATTCTTTTCTCAATTTAATGCCCTGCGTATATATACGTATTAAAAGTTGACTGTGTGCAGTTGTCCCATTTTCACACTTGGTGACATTTTCAGCAGGGAAAAGTACACAATTTTTTTGACAGGAAAAAGTGTGTGTTTTCATGTCAAGAAATATATATGCATATATATATGTATTATATGTATATGAGCTTTTGCGAACAAAAAAATTAGGCCTGCTACAGTTGAGAGTATTTTCATCCTTCAAGAACAATTCTTTTTACCGGAAAAGTTTGCAAGTTGAAGGCTCTTGAGCGGAAAAAAGTGCTGGTCCATGCAAAACCTAATGTACATGAAATGGAAACGTAAAAATCAGACTTTTGGAACAAGTGTATCTGTGTAAGTATTGGAAAGTAATTTTCTAAAGAGTGATATCTTTAGTTCATCGATGGAATGCGGCGGCGGCAAACATTCTCTCATATCAACTGAACTCTCAACGAGTGTGTGAAAAAAAGAGTTGAAAAGTGCGAGTTGTCGGGAAAGGCTTTTTATTTGTAACAGTATATTTCCCATTATCCCATTTCCCCTGGAAAAATGTAAGCAATATCCGTCATTACCCTCTGGATTCTCGCATATCTCCGTCTGTATATATGCAATTCCTCCGGAGTTGACATAATGTCTAAGAAATCCTCCCCTTCTTGGGAGCCGAGATACCCCGCAGGAGCAGGAAGACAAGGAACAGCTTCGCAATCGGAACTGTGGCAAGAGCGTGAGCAAAAGGACCATGTTGTAATTGTGTTGTTGGTGTGTGTGTGATGATGCATCTGGAGATTGCAACAAGAAGAAGGAAGACGGGAAAAAAATTGGTTTAGATGAGGACGGTGGAAGAGAGCAAATCGAATCCATAATAGAAAAATACATACAATACACAGAAGAAAAGAAGAAGAAAAATCCATCGCATAATATCGTCTCTATTTCCTCGCTCTCTTCTCTCTCTATATCTTTCTACTCCACTGCATACTTTCAGTTTGGAAGAATCTCATCGTCGTCGTCCGTCGCCACACCAAACCACACCACATCATCTTTTCTCTACACGATAAAGTAATACCCTGCCATGCCACCACTCCTCTCTTCATCTTCTTCTTCTTCTCTCTCTCCAATTTCAACTCAGTTTTAATTCTTGAGATGCATATTTTTACTTGGGACTCAGACTCAGCACATCTCTTCTCGTGAAGCGAGTCTACAAACAAGCTGCAAGGCATACCAAGAAAAAGAAGACGACGAGCCAGAGATAGCAAAGAAGAGAGAAGCTCACAGCAGACTGATCGGATAGACACATATGCACACATACACAAGAAAAAACGAACGTGTCTTACATGCATACCATATGCACATCATAGTAAAAAAAATATCTTCCCTACTCCTCGTATTATAAAAATATAGAGAATCTTCTCTCAAGACTCAAGACGTTTATATGCACAAACCAAAGGAAGGAATGTATGTATATTAATGCATCTCTAATCTCCAACTACTGCCGATCCTGCTACAGAGAGAATTATTATTTTAAATGCATTGCACACATATTTTTGATGATCGTCTTTTCGCTGGCTGAAAAAAAACTGATGAATGCTTTGCTCACTCCCGAGTCATAAGAGAACGGACTGCTTGCTTCATTGCCACAACTTCACATGTACTGATGAAGATCATCATCATCATCAGTTTGGTGATGCACAACTGGTAGCAGAGTTGAAAAAAAGTTCTTTTTACTACGAAAAACCAACTACACCAGTAGTTGTGCCACGACCACTGCGGACTGTATTTCATTTTCTACTGCCAATATATACTAAATTGTAATGTGACTGGTTCTTGTTCCTGAACGCGACGAGTGGTCCATCGTCTCAAAAAAGTGGCAACTTGTATTATTATGATTATTATTATTTCACAACATTTCTATTTCCATACGACAAAGTTGATAGTATTACTCTCCTCGCCGACTTAACTGGTGTGTGCAACTTTTAAAATAAAAATTACAAGACGTAGTGTGGGAGAGAAAGGAGATGAACCAAATATAGGAGTTTTGTGCGAGCGAAATTACATTTTTTCGCCATCCTCCCGAGAACGTCGTTGTGAAAGTAGTTTTCATATAACTTGCGCGTTCAGCCTTCATTACAGTTAGCCCTGTAAAGTTGTAGGTGTATCAAACAAAAAAGTGAGCATCTTTTCGAGGAAGTTGTAATAATCTCTGAAAAAATATATATATTTTGTGAATGGAGAGGGACGTAAAGCTTGTGTGTGGGATTTAAGCAGAAGGAGTGAGAAATATATATTCCATTGATACGTATTAAAGTTTTGTTCGTTGTAAACAAAGATTACTCACTGTAATTGTTCTCCCTCCGCAACCCATTGCGTGTTCCTTGTTGTTGGTACGCTGGAAAGAACTGTTTGGGAAAAGTATTTTGGGAAAAAATGTGAAGTGTTGTTATCATGAAGCCCATCTCATCTCAGTCAGTATATAAAAAAACAACTCCGGTATAACAGTCCAGTGTTTTATATATGCATTTTTCCTCTCTTTCTTCGCACACACATGCACTTTTCATTAAATTGCCGACGACGACGACCCTCCGGTTTTTGCGAGCTCAGAGTTCATTACAGATTGTTCGTCTCGAGTATTATTAAGTAGAGAGAAAACACCATTGATTTGGGTGGAAGGAGTAAGTCAGCTCGGAAAACAAGCGAGTTGTTATTAAAGAAAGAGAAAAGAAATTGGAATGACGTTTGACTTGAGTTCTTTTTTTTGTTCTACGAAAAACGGGAAAGCAAGTTTAGTAAGACTTGAGGACTAGCTTTGAGGGGAAAACGGAGAGAGAAAGCTTTCCAGACACATACAAAAAAAATCCTTTTCTCGTCCCGGTGACTTTTCATTATTATTTTTTCACTCGCTCTCTTTCTCTTTTCCTGCTCAACTACGCGACATTAGCGGAAGATATCACCGTTCCTCCAATTACACCAAGTGTGTGAGTGTGTGTGTGTGCTCCCCTTCTCGGACTGATGAAGAAAGTGGAGGATTGGAAAGGAGAGGACAATGCGGAGGAGAGATGCTCGTGATGTGGAATGGAATTTACGGTTGTCGTTACTGCCCATAAGTGTCAAACTTTTTATCAGCTCAAACAAAGAGGAGAGCGGAGAGGAACAAAAGGGAGGAAAGGATAAGGGGAGAAGGTTTATATATCTGCTCCGTCTACAACATCGTCCAACATCGTCATAGTATTATCCTCATAATCATTATCATCATCATTACATCTATTATTATTACCATTGCTGTCATTGTGATGCTGCGTTCCACTGGCTCTAGCCCGAGTGTTACTTCTTCTTCTTCGTCCACACCACCACCACGACTAACGCGAAACGCCGCACTTTTTCCACCACCACCACTATCACAACTTATACCACTGGCTTGGCCACCAGGAGGACAGCAATCAACGTTTGACGACTTCAACAAGGAGGAGAGGACGGGGAAAAGGGAAAAGGTTGAATGAATCGGAGAGGATAAAGAATTTTTCTCAATTTCATCCTCATCACCACCAGCCTCGTCTCAACTTCCTCAAGGAGACTGAACAAGAAAAAATTCCCTCGTTTCGATCAACGTAAAGAGGAAAAGGAGAAGTCGCGAATCTCTCTCGAATGACCAAGAAAAAAAAGTGAAGCAAAAAAGGAAAAAGAAAGAATTGTATCAAAGATATGACGCCTTGCAAGCTTTCATTGTGCTAAGTTTCTACTGCAAAGTGCACCACTGAACAAGAAAGAAAGTGCTCATAATGAGGAACTTAAAGTTCGGTTTCTATATACAAGTATATCGGCATAATCGTCACCACTCCGACATTTTTTTAAAGGAATGCCCACTTACTTTTCTCCGACAACGATCCTGGAAGCCAAGGAAGTGAAGGAAATACTTTAATCCATTTTAGTTGAAAAGAAAGGGGATTTTTTTTTGTGAATGTACTTTGTAGTTTGCCATAAGTGAATAAAAGGAGAGTGTGTCGTCGTCACTGTCTTCGCAATCATTTGTCTGCTTTACTTGTTGATTAAGTGTTATCCCCCAGGATGATGTGATCTGTGTGTGGTAGAATTCGTATATAGATAATATATATATCTTTCTCTGAGCTTTATACATACATCCATTAAATTGGAGTAAATCGGAGGAAAAGGGGAGAGAGAAATGAAGTTGTTGGCTGTATCTGTTATCCGACCTTTCTCCATGAAATATAATTCTTCGTCGAATGCCGGATGCAGATGGTGAAAGTTTGGTGTCGTTCACACAATTGATCCTAATCGCGAGGAAGGAAATATTTGTATTGTCATTAAATCGGACGAGACCATGCCAAAAAGACGAGTCAATGGAGAGATACCACTTCCCGCTGGCTGGGATATGGCCCAGGACTATGATGGAAAATTTTATTTCATCGACCACAACAGTAAACAAACGACTTGGATTGATCCACGAGACAGGTAAAAAATGTGCTTTTGCGCTTTTCCTTTTCTCTCATCTCTCTCCGTTTGTGATAAGAATAATGGAACAGATTCATTATATGCTTCCATTCCAGCAAATATTACACAACAAACCAAAGCCAATAAACGCACATGGAAATTATGCATAATATTTATCAACATAATCATTATCCTCAAATGACATTAGTCTCTAACTCTGGTGTAATGATGATGTTATCCAGAAGCGAGTCCAAATCATAGTCAATATTGTCTATATGGAAACACGACCTATCTAGAGTATCTACATTCATATATATATTTATGGCATTACCGCCACTCAACGTCGTGTGAAGTGGAGGCTCGGTTTCATTGCCACCACTTTACATACTTGAGTGATAAGGAAAATATTTTTAGAGTCGTAATTCACACTTGAAGAATGTGAATAAGTATAATATCATTAAAAAATCGCATCCGCTCGTAGCGTAAAACCTAAACGAGTTTTTAACAATATGAGGGTATTAGGAGCACACTTGTGTCATTAAATTCGTTCTAAAGTTGAGAGCGAGCGAGAGAGTGTCGTCGTCATCGTCACTTGATAAAGACAGCGATTGAGAGAGCGACGACGACGATTCTCGCAGCTTGTGTCATTTAATCTCAAAGTAATGGAGGAATGTGTAATATTATGACCTTCGCTCCTTATCATCATCACTTTGTAATGAGCGCCATATAAATATAATGAACATATTTTTACGCAATCCCATAATTTTATCGTTTGTTTGCTTCAGAAAATAAGAAATGTGAGGAATGTCTTTCTTAAGTGGGATTATGAGTTTATCGACAATTCTAATCTGTTACTTCCATTTGTGTCGCTTTTTTGATATTTCATCTTGACATGGACACACAACTAAGCTACAAGCACTTTGACATTGCTTATACTACCCAAGAAGGTTTTTATTGAGGAGAGTCATATAAAGAGTCCCACACGGTGTTCGAGAGCCTCCTTAACGTAGACTTCATTTCGATGTTTGCGTCATGTAAGACGACGACTATTATCTAGCGCACAACCTAATTTAATATTCGTAGTAAATGACGAGTCTCTATTTGGGTGGAAACTAATTGAATGACTCCATGGAGAAGATGGGTTTTATTTAATAAGTTAGACAGTTTCCAACAAAGGATTCCATTCATTCCATTGTAAGTGTGCAAGTCTTCATTACATTATTATTACTCGAAGGAATTCGCCAAGTATTTACCTCACCCTAATTCCACTCCCTCCTTTCTCCGTCGGTGATATATATATTTTCACCAAAAGCTATTATAAAGCGAAACGCTTAATCGCCAGCTGAGGGTATAATATATAATATTATGCCAAAGGTGTTCCCTTCTCTCTTCTCCACCTAAATGTAAACCTACCAGCCTGTTGAATGAGAAGAGAAGAAAAAACAGTCAAGGAAAGGAATTCATGGACAAGGGAAACTAAGGAAAAGGAAGAAAAAAACTTGATTTTATTCCACATTCGTACATGAGTTTGGTTTATGGTAAAACCTTTGACTTGACTACTGATGAGTTTTACGTCGTTATCGACATTCACATACTTATTTGAACACTGTCACGAGAAGGCAAACGGCAACCAACCTTCCACACGATTACAAAGGAATGCTTCCTGATAAATACACCGGAATTTTTGCTGTTCGTAACACTAATTCGACTTCTTTCATCACTTTTCATAATATGTCGATAGTGATGATGTATTCCTGTATCGTATCATTAGACAATATGCTTTCATTTTAAAATACGAGATGTACCTTGTATGTGATGAATATTGGCTCTTCAACTCGACTAACGGGCAAAAGAAAGGAAAAGGCCAAGGGGAAGAGATTATTAAGAGATTACTGAGATTAGCAGGAAGAGTCAGAGAAAAAATACATGATATATGTGAATATAGAGATATATATACGTACCTTGTGTGTGTGAACTAAATGAACTGGTTCGCGTAACAACTCGGTTGCTCTTAACTTTTATGGCAGAACAGGAGGAAAACAAAATGCCTTTGTGTTGTATAGGTTATGGTATGACATAACAAGGAGTAATTTAATCGCGTTATCAATCTTAGCATCACTTTCCTTCCCGATGTTTCCTCTGTATTCTCCAATTCTCTGAAATTATAGCTGACTCTAGTCTACTTGACTGTTTATTGAATACTTTCTGTATTACCATGCTGCTGTAGGAAAATGTTCAATGTTTGGTGAACGTTACTTTCAACTCATTTTTTTTCAATTAAAGATTGTTCGGGTACTACGTCGCGATTTCCAGGCGTGTGCCTTTGCTACGTCAAAGTTTTGCTTTGATATTTGATGTTACGTCTCTCCTTTGATATGATTACGCGTATGCATACAAACACTACTTTATAGAGCTGCTAATTGACTTCTCTCTGAAAGTTGGAGAAGGAAGATACCCTCACTTTTTTGTATGTCAACCTATGATCGTTTGACAATTAGAGGAGTCAACAGAAGGAGGAGGAGTGCAATTTTGCACGGTCTCTGTCTAATTAAATGGGGATAAGTGAAAAAACCCTGTGTGCCAAGTTTACTGTCGTTTGTTTCAATTTGCAATAAATGAAATGGGATTCTTCATCCAAATGCGTTGTAGTAGATGATAAATCTTTTTTCCATGGTGTCGTCTCCTTTGTGCCTGTGTGAGCTCGCGTAAACGAAAATCTCTTCAAACGATAACAATATTAGGGTGTGATTGGTGAGATTTTTATTTTTCCGAATACAACGTGGTTAATTCTAATTTTGCAATTTCTTTTCTTCTTGTGTGAGGATCCCTGCTTTGTGATGTCTTTATTATGTCCTGCTGTGCTCTTTACGCAACGGGCGAGAAGTGATGAACAAGAGTACATTAAGAGGATTATTGTTATATGAACGAACATAAAATGGACTAATGGGCGCCATTCATATTCCGCTAATAACCTTACAAAGAACCACAATAAAAAATATATATTCGCAAAAGACCACGATCCTTTTCGCACCACACACACACATTTATGTGCATAAAGGATTTTTTAAGACTTTATTTTATGCCTTTTGCAGAATGGACTCAAGAAGGCATAAAGTTAACGTGGGGAAAATCCCGCAGAAAATTAAAGACATGACTTTTTTATGTGCCCTTCTCCTCCAGGCGTGCGTAGTTCTCTTGATGACCAATTTGACAGACGTAATTTATTTACGCTCTTTATGCAAATGGCCACGCATTTTATGACTTGCGAGCATTTTCCCCTCCTTCCCGTAGTCCTAGACCTCCCCTTTCTCGCAGAGAAAGAGAGAGAGGGAGAGAGGGTCACTTGAGGAAAACAGCGCCAGACCAGGTTCAGGGCTAAATCCCTCTCCAATTTTAATGTGCAATATTGTACCAGTCCTAAAATGGAAATGGTTAAAAAAGATTTTTATCTTCGTCTTCCTTCAGCATATCACACTTAACATATTTAACTTGATGCGAATTTTTCATGGAGCCAATTCGATTATTTCCTGTCTGCTTCACGAATAATTGCAAACCTTCGTCATATTTTTCTTCATGAGATGTACACTCTTCCAGCACATGTCCCTTTTTCCGCCTCACGAAGCACATATCTCTCTCTCTCTCAATTTTTAACATTGTCACGCTTGGTTTATTCATGTCCAAAAAATGAGATGATGAGCTGATATTGGGTGTGAACTTGTGCAGTTAGTAATATTTTTCGCTGTCATGCTGCTCTACGTCTGCAAATTTTTTCACCAACGAGTAGTGACATCAACTCATTTTTGAAGCATAAATATTCTTAAGCAAGAACATGAGCACATGCATATTTCATGTGTGCATATATTTGAAATTTGAATATGACCTTTGAACAGTTCAAGTTTAAAAAAATATTCGCTAGCACAGCTTGCACAATACTGACCGCTGCTAAAGCTTCAAAAAAGCATTATTCGGATTTTTAGTAGCCTCCCATTTTCCAATGGGAAAATGGTTAATAAAAATCACAGTAATAAAATTGCTAGCGAGAATATTTTATTATTATTTCAAGCATGAACAACTCGGTGGGGAGGATTATCTGAGAGTGAACTACTCCTGCCATTAAAATCAGGCAGAGTGATCTTCAAGAACGCCATGTACTTAAATTTATCTCTTTGTCAGTTAGTTTTTTTTGCGGGCAAGGAAGACAAAAAAGAGGATGCCTTTGTCAGCCCATATGCACTAAATTTGTTCCACCATAGATGATGGAGAGAGAGAGAGAGAGGTTGATGACAAACGCTCATCCTGAATGTCCATGAACGCTCTTCGACGTGCCAGATCAGCATAATTCCAAAGCGATGAGTAATCAAACCATAATCGCTTTCCTCCTCTCGCTTGTACAAAGAAAGAGTGGTCTTGTTTTTATTATGTCGCTTGTGTCATTTCTCTACTCCCATTTTTACAATGTGAGATTCATCTTCTCACTCAAGTTGTACTAAAAACATCACACATCGCGTGGTCTTTCACAAGTGGGAAATGAAGTGGAGGAAATCAGTGAAGCCGCTCCGCGCTCATGTTCCATTCTTAGTCATAAAATATATGCGTTTTTCCTCTCGACACTGGGAAAGGTATTATACAGTCACTTGACAGGTATTTTTTTACGCAATGAGACACACATCGCGTGATAATGACGATGGTGAGAAGATGAGCACACACACTGGTTGGTTTGTTGTGCGAGGTTGACTCATGAAAACGTTATTTATCCCTCCTTCAAAAGAAAAATGCATGTAAAAAAATGTGAGGTGATGTAGCCGGCGAACATACTTAACAATTTTTTTATCTTCTTCCTTCCGCAGATTGACTAAGCCAGCTACCTTTGCTGATTGTGTTGGGAACGAGTTACCGGTAGGATGGGAGGAAGCGTACGACCCCTTGATTGGGGTATACTACATCGACCATATGAACCGTAAGCCAAACAATTTTTCATCCTTTCTTCCTTTTGTCCTATTATATGAAAATGATATGTAAAAGTACAGACCATTGCCATTTGCCATCATCGTGAGTTATCACTTTTTGTTTATGGGATGCAGTTTTTTCCAGATTTGCATTGCCTATATTTATGCTCATTATATGCACGCATGTTGTATAACTGCTGCATTATTTAGTAAATCATACCTGCACAAAGTAGACCTGTTACAGCAAAGTAGCAAACGCCTGCTGGTTCATTGGCTTATGCAAAATTGGAAAAAGAAATTAAATGAAACGCATTGAAGGATGAAAATGAGAAAATATATATTTATATTTTACGGTTTCAAGATCATCTCAGTACTCAGTTCGAAGTACGATGAAGATTGAAGTGAAGACTAATGGCAATTTGATGATCACATCTGTCTCTACGTAATACTGTTATAGAAAGAGTAGATTTGGAAAAAAATAGAGAGAGAACTCTTGGGTTGATGTAAAAAGTCATAATTACTGTATCAAATGAATATGAATAGAGAGGGGGATAGGATAGAGGTTTTATTTCGCAGCAGAATGACATTACTTGCGAAGCCAAGTCGAAATTATGAACAAGCTGGGTGAATTCTAAGGAAGGGTTATACCTATGTAATAAGCTCGATGAAAAATGAAACCGAAGGGAAATGCAGATTGCAAGAAAGAAATAGGCAAAGTCAGAGAGAAGAACATTCTATGAACACCGCGAATGCCACCACCCAATTTAACTTTTTTCCTTGGATTTGCTTATCTTCTCTGACGTCACATGAGCGCTTCTCTCTCTCTCACTCTCTCACTGGCTATATGAGAACTCTAGTGGGTAGAAAATGTGTGTAGCTATTTTTTTAATAAAAAAATTCACCTTGTGCACAATTTGGTAAAGGATGAGAGAGCTTGTGCCATGCAATGATGATTGTAGTTTCAGCCGTTGTGTTGAAATTCGCAAATGTATGACATGACATGGCACTTTGCCGAACTCAGCCACGATCTGTTAGTGGTGGTGTAAAAATGCAAAGCTTAAATTTTTGCAACTGCAAACACCAACGAAAAAAAATAGTAGCACATGGGTGAAGTGAATATATATATATATTCACTCAGTTCAGCGTGTTTTCGTGCGCTGTTGGCTGAGTGTTCTAAAACAACTTGGAATACCGGGGTAGTTGCTTTATTTCATGAAATGGAATCTTAGACAGCGTGGCGTTTTACCGTCACCCTTGCCAGCATTTGGAAATATTTGCCAGCATGGTTGTCTTCTGCAATTACATACTATTTTGAAACATGGGGGCCAGAAAAAAAGTTTCAAGATTACAGCTATGATCTCCTTTACTCATACATATGTTAACTACTTTTTTCAAAAAAAATATGCTGGGATAATGGATACGAGTAATGAGAAAACAACAGACTGAAAACGACATCATCTAAATGTAAAGAAATATTTGAAAAGCCATGGTTGGCCATGTGGCCGATTATCAATTATGTGTAAACTGTAAACTGTTCCCTGCACAAGAGCTACATGCAAATCTACCGAAATCTTAATGTTTCCATTCCAAATGCTAGTAGTGAGAGTATGCTTTATGCTACCATGAAAGTTTTTTTTATTTGGATGTTCACATTTTGTGTACACGTGACAGATATGTGTGCCGTCTTGCAGTCTGAGAGAGAGATTTTTGTGGCAATATGCTACCCTGAACTATAATCCTAGGCTCGATTTCCCTTTATAAACTAACTATGACCATACATTCTTTGCGAGAGGAAGATGTGTGCCAATAAACGCATGTGGAAGCTTAGAATTAATGTTTGTTTCGCAATGTTAATTAGTCACCTTGATAAATACTTGGTCACAGTCAGAAGCATTCGTGGACAATTTACATCTCTAAAGATTTTGCATAAACTTCTTTCCTTTGCTTTCATTCCGTATGGATATATGCAATCCTTGCTGCCCTTAATGCAAGTTATGTCACATACTAGAAAATAAAAACATTCCTGAAAAAAATCCAAAGTCCGCTGTTTGAAAGGGTTTAGGTATGTACGACAAGCTGCTTTTGTTGTGTGCAACTCTATTAATTTTATATATCAGTTTGTTTATCCGAGCGAAAAAGTAGGGGGGAAGAAGAAAGTAAGTATAAAGGAAAATGGGAACGACACTTTCTCCCTGTAGCTGCAGCTAACTGGTCATTTACTTTTATTAAGATAGTAAAAGGAAATTTTACGCACCTATAAACGCCCATTCCCATTTTCTTCCATTC
>JAQFZW010003356.1:0-13252 GCA_034687055.1 Heteromurus nitidus
TTACGATTACTGATTACTGTAATCGGTAATCAGTATTCTGTAATATTAATCAGATTACGATTACTATACGTCTCTGTATGTGGAGCATACATATGCCCAGCCCATCAGCATACAGCATAGGAACTTTCTCCAGTTCTTTTCTGGGCTCCAGCAGAGGAATAGCGCGTGTTGTACTGTTGTGAGAGCAAAGCTAAAGACATACCAAAAAGCAACTGGTTGTTCAAGGTTACATTGCCATTCGTGTAACAGCTCAGCTGAGTCTTGGAACGAACATTGTGTGTTGCACAATATTATATCAAGCTCTGGAGAAACCTCTGCTGGAGAATTGTGAGTGCGAGTCTATCGAAAGTCGTAGTGAGAGTGGCTTTCTGTCTTTTTCTCGAAGGATGAAGGAGTTTTCCTTGAGAACGGTGAATGGTTTTACTCTCTTCTGCAAAGTTTAGTAGCAAAAGTTGAAAAGTTTACATTTTTACTGGACAATTGGAAAAATAAAAACAAAATCATGGGAATTGAGTTCTTTTGCCACTGGATAAGTGGCAAATGTTCAATGGTAGAGCTGGTTGCATACGGACTCGACATTCCGCTGGATATGAAACCTATTGATATATTCCACACGGAGGAAACTATTGCTGGAAGGTTGCAAGTCAATGTGAACATTAACAAGTGGGGACGAGTTCGCTATTTTTCGGTGAGTATTTTGAAAAATTCATAATGATTAAAACTAAATTTAAAATGGCAAAATGATCAAATTTCGGTTAATTTTTTCCAGGGTAAATCCGAGTGTGGGACCCCAACAATTGTCATCGATGACGAGATTGTGTCCTCAGACACTCAATCGATACTGAAGTACCTGTGCGTCAACTATTCCAAGGAGAGTTCTACCTTGTACCCAACCGAGCCAGAAAAGCGTGAACTTGTCAACACGCGACTGTTCTTTCTTTTGGATTCGCTGGATCACGAGTTTATGGAGGCATATGTGAGTTTTATAAAAAAATCAATCTACAATTATTTCGCTGGAGTGGAGATTTTCAAGGATAAAATTTTATTTTCCAGTACCGGGGTCTAATAGTCCGTCGTCAACCTGTGGACCTGGAGAAGATTGAAAATCTGATGGAAATCCTCTCCGAAGTTGAAAGCTACCTGAGTCCACCTGCAGAAAACGAATATATTTGCGGTGACAATCTCACCATTGCCGACATCTGCTTTGCTGTCACACTCTCAGAATTAGAAGCTGTTCATTTTGACCTGTCCAAGTTTGGGAGACTTACTCAGCACCTGCAAAAATGCAAGGGAACTATTGCAGGTTGGGATAACATTGGAAAAGTTGGAGCTGAAAGGTTTGGGAAATGGTTTGAGGCGACAAGCAAAGCAGTTGAATGTGGAGGTACGTGGTTATAGTATTAATTACGATATTTTTACAAAGGTGAACTGTAATTTATTTTAAATGTGCAATTTTGAATTTTAGGTTGTCCATACATGCCCGTGAAGCGAGTAGTTGACTACTTCGTCGAGGAAAGCAGTGATTTGCAGTTGTTCATTGACTGGACGACAACCAAAGCAACTGCTGTCCACCTCCTCGTCAAACATTTGGATGTGGAGGTTGTGCTCAAGAGGACGGACTTGTTTCATTCTGAAGAGAATGCTGAGAAAAGGAAGGAAGTCGATGAGAACTGGAAGGCGATGTTGATGCACATATCAACAACGGTGAGATATAAGATGTACATTTTTGTAACAGATTTGAAAAGCCAGAGGATACATATTAAAGTTAGTTTGATTTTTAAGGACAATGACGACGTAGACTCCCCACCAATTATAGTTGACAAGATGAAGGTTATCACCGAAATCCCACCAATTATGACTTATCTTGTAAAAACATATTCTCAAGAAGATACATTGTATCCTGGGGAGGACTCAGAGATGAGAGCCATGATTGATGATCTCATTCTGGACTGTGATAATTTGGATCAGCACGTGGTTGACACTTATGTACATGTATATCAGCATTTAGCATGAATTCACGTTTATGATAACACATTTGTTTTATAATTAAGATAAGCCGTATTTAATGGATTTTCTCTTTCGTTGTACTTTTGTATAGTATTTGTCAGATTTGTCAGTTAAGCCATCTCTAGACTCAGAGAAAGTGGATAAAATCAACGAAGCTCTGGAAGGAATTGAGGGTTCTTTGGAGGAGGATAGATTTATTGGCGGAGGAAGTGCTCTCACAATTGCCGACTTTCTTTGGGCTGTGACTATAAGCAAACTGGAGGCTGTGGAACATGACATGTCCAAGTTTCCAAAGGTTATGGCTTACTTAGAGAAATGTAAGAAGAACATGAGTGGATGGGAGGAGGTTGGGCAGCCATCGGCAAATAATTTCGGGGAGTGGAAGAGATGTGCTTGGGAATGGGCGGAAAATGGAAGTAAGTATATGCATAATTTTATTTAAAAAAATACACAGTTGATGACAGTTGACAGATAGTGACATAATTTTCCATTATTATTTTCAACAGATTGTCCATATTATCAGGGTGAACTACCCAAGGAATCTTAAGTTTTACCTGGAATCTCAGTATTTCCTGATCTTATCGTTCATTAATGCTTGCAATTTACTGTTTTAGCCTTATAAGACCTGCCTTTTTCAAAGTTCGAAACACGGAGTTTGATCTCATATCAAAATACAAATAAGACATAACTGTCGACTTATTCTATATTCATATTCTAACGTTCACAGATTATGGAGAATGGAGTAAATCTCGTTTGCTTTCATGCTGAACTGTTTTTTACAAAAAAAATAATCGGAGGTAAATTACAATAATTATTTACTGTACCTAGATCCATATATTGATCCTATAATTACAACTCACTGGTTTTGCAAATTATACCGCGGCTGTGGAAAATAATGCCTGTGGTAAGTGGGCGACACCATCGATGCCAATTGCCAATACGGAAACGTTTACTTAATTTGAGTTGAGTGAACTCGTTTGTCTGAATTGTCTCCAATAATTGGTATTTGCATATACCTTGTATTGAAACCCCTTCCGGAGATTCTCGCGTCAGTAATAATCTCCAGGTTCGAGTCCGAGTAAATGTTATAATTTTTGCTTCGGAATATAATCACGGCTAATTGCTCAACTTCACACAAAAAAGTCTTGGAAGTAGTTATGGTTTCGTCGTGTCAATAAAGCCAATGACATGAGAACATTCGTTAAGACTTTCCGAACCCAGGATATTCTCGACATGCACAAAAATATCTTTTGCACATCCAAATTCAGAAATGTGTCGACTTTGGAAGTAAATACCAAAACATTCCCGTCCTTTGTGATTTGCGATTACGCATAGTTCAAATAAACACATCAAAATATAAAAAAATGTTTTATCTGTCAAAATATTATTACCTCCGTGGTTTTATTCCGCCATAGCATACCATCATAATCTTAGCCAGTTTTGCGCATAGCTACATGAGGTTTGGTTTGGTGATTTGGAGTAAGACATCGTTAAAGGCAGCATTTTGCCAAAATAAGAGTATACTCTCATTAATCCCTGTCATGCAAACATTTTTGCGCATATTTCTCGTGGCTTCAATTTCAAGGTTTTAAAAACATCCTTGAATAGTATCAAACATGATTATTAAAACTCAAATAATGTCATATAAATGTGCCCATAATATCTTTATGATTATGTACTTGTAAACTAAACTACCATATACTCGATCCGTGTTTGCGCATAATTAAAATTGTAGTTATCAATAATGCAGGGTTTGATATTTCCTTTCCCATCTACAACTAATAATTGCATTAATTATGTGCATTGCATGTTCCGTTGCTGATAGCTAGTAAATTGAAATTTATAATAATAAATTGCTTTATAATAATCTTCTTTTTATTATTCTATCGCGAGAAAGAATATTTAGAGTGTAGTGTGCACAGGAAAACAAACAGGACTTGGAAATTGATTACTTTCACTCGTCGTCATCAGTTTTCTGGAATAAATCGGCGACAAGCTCCTTCATCAATCTAGATTTGCGAACGGAGAATTTGATCGACTTAAAATTGCATAAACAGCCCAGCTCTTATTATTTCTAATTGCGTCATCAGGGTTTAAACTATATTGTCGGGAGGGAATGTTAAATACACAAATAGCTATACTCCAGACTCCAGTACACATTTGCTTCCCGTATTCTTTTATTACCCACTGCGTAAATTGTATTTTATAGAGCACCCATTATGTTCCAGATTTCCTCCGTTACATTCAACTTCAACTTCCTCATTCGGAGTGCGGATTGACGGATTTAGATGGATTTAAATTTTGTATTTTAATGGCTATGGTTCATGGTCAACGAACTTGGTGATGTTGGACATATATGCTGGAAAATTTTCAAAATATTTCACGAGTTAAAATTCTAAAGCAATTCAGTTGTCAGTGTGTTACTGACACGGCCTTCGAGCATACGCCATCCTTGTTTTTACGGAATATAGTCAACTTTTGTGTCATACATAGTCTTCATGAAGTTTGGTGATTCGAAGTAAGAAAGTGTAGAAACTGAAGACATAAATGCAAGATTTTGTCATACACATGGACAGCAGAGTTCAACCCTCGGAGCAGTTTGTGCATATTTGATTTGTTAATAATTCTAAGAAATGCGTCTTCAAAGCATGAGATATGCCCCAAGTATTCTAAAATGTGATTGACGTGTGAGTAGGGTCAAGCTACCTATATAGCATACATGTATTTCACCTTCTGACCGATCCCTGACCTCTACACGGCTGTTACGATAACACATGGAGTAAAAACAGTGTTGTGTTCCAACAAAGAACAAACAAATATAAATAGAATTTCATCAAGTGTCACCTCACTGATGCCCTATATACGAAACGCTCTGAGTGTGGGTATGGACTTCTTTAAAATCGATATATGAAGTTGGAAAATCTAAATTTCATGAAAATTCTCCTTTCTCGGGCTCCTCGCATACATTATATATTTAGCTGCGTTAATTGTCACAAAATTCATATCAACAAGTGCCGTATTTCATATTAAATATACGAATTAGAAGAGAACATCCGTCCAGTTTGAAGCAAAGTTTAAGTGTGATTTTACCGGTGCAGCTACCCGATCTAACCGAATTGTGATACCAAACCGAGTCCAATTGCAGACTATTTTTTAAAATAACTCGGTTCGCCTGAAATTCACATTAATTTATAAGATTTTGTAGCGAAGCGCGAAGTATTGCAACATATTCGCTGTGCGCTGTTTACGCAATTAACATCAGTCACAAATTTTGAGGTCAAAGTCATTTCCCTTCCCATTCACATCGAATGATACATAAACATGTCAGTATATACACGTGCAAATTTCATCTACCAAGCATGAATAATTGATAGACAAGTTGTGAATGTAAATCGAAAGAAACTTATAAAATTGTTGTTCCTTGTTCAGATAATTTGCACACTACTGAAATTTCTTGAAGTACGCCCATGCAAATGGGAATAAAAAATCATGTTTGTTAGAGAAATGAGGAAGTTTACATTTGTGCAATACCATCCGCATGTACGATGTGTATTACATTATGACATATATCTGTCCGATCTGATCTATATGATTTGTCGGAAGTTGAAAATTTAACCTTGATTGTGTCTCCACCAACTCCTTCGAAAGTATAATTTTAAAATTATGCCACTTTCGAAAGATTTAGGACAGTGTGGTGACGGAAATGAGACATTTTGGCTCATGGCATTTATAAAGTCAATTTGACGATTGAGATGAAAAAGAGATATTACAAATTTCCACAACATGTTTACGATGTTTTGTCACAAAATCATGAATAAAAAACCTAATTTCAGCTTAAAGGTTTTAAACGTACGCGAAGTGGAAAAGCATTAGATAATTCCGCGACCTTACAAGTTAATAATTTGCACATTTGGCTGTCATGCATGCTGACGAGAGTGAAATGCTGAATGACGCCAACCATGTTTTCTTTCTTTAAATGTCACATATTCATTCTTCTGAAGTGTGTGACAGTGAGTTGGACGTAATAAAACTGGGATGCGGAATATAAATATAAATTCAAAATATTTATGTCCTGGAACCTGACGGGAGGCGGGGACGGTGTGTTCCAGCTGCAAGAAACAGAAATGCCGTTGCTCAACCAACCTTCTAAAATTCATGTGGCAAGTCGCATAGACTATTTTTGCTTTTTGCAAAAACGACAAATGCCGTTTTCACACAATAGCAATACTAACAAACTTTCACAAATCACTCATCGGGGGAACAACTTGAAAATCCTTGAAAGATGCTCGTGGAAAACATAAAACATTTTCGACGAATGTGCCAATTTGGGAACAAGCTCGGGAGTGCTCCCTTCAAGTGGGATGAAGATAAACGACGGATGGTCATTGCCAAGCGAAGTCTTCTCAAAGCCAAGCTAACTTTGTTCAAATTCCACACGGCAATTGTCTTTCTTCAAATGTCCGTATTTTCCAATTTTGATGCGGAAAACGTGTTGGATCTCGTTGCGAAACATTTGTTCAATTATTTCATTCTCGCAGGCAGAACCTTTCTCGCTGTCAATCTAATAATTTGTCAAAGCAAAGGCGAGGATATTGTCCAATTTGTCAATGGGATTCTAGGATTTGCTGCTCATGTCCGGGGAAAGTATCAGAGATGGTCCCTTTCCAAAATCGAAATGTTGAATGTGCTTTACTCGCAGCAAGTATTCGTATCGACTGCCGCTTGTGGAGGATTCCTATTTGGGTTATACTTTTTGAATCCTTGCAGACCCAACGTTGCTGGATATTGGCTTTTGTCAGAATGCCGCTCCACTTCACCATTGGCGTCATGTGACATTTGTAACTTTATTCTCAAAATTGGACTCTTGGCTGTGGACTTGTGGGCGTATCAATTTTCTGCAATTGTGGAGATACTCATAGTGGCCGGGATTCATACATTGGGAGTGATGACCCTGCGGAATCATCTGCGCACGTAAGTATCTCAACTCTGGCATAAAATGAAAATTTATGTTGCTACATGAATCTAATGTATACCATCAAGATTCCAATCCTTTTAGTTTTAACAGACTTTGGACTGTGAATGCACTGACAAATATGAAGTTGGCCGTGGTCTACAGATATATTCAGATTTTGGGGAATTTGGCAAATGAAATCCAGCAAAAGGGCATGCTGACAAGTAGTTCTGGAATATCCGTTTTTGGATGGGCGCTCGGACTGGTGGCAATCATCAAATTGCCCTTTCGACAGGAATTTGCGATCCTCCTCATTATTTGTGGAACCTGCATGATCAATTCAATATTGCTGCTGAGTGTGGTTCTCGGTGGAATGAGCACCGTCTTTACCCAGTCCGTTGAAATAATCCACAAATTACAAACGTGGGATGTCTACTCGAGAAAACGGTGTGCATATGGGAAGGCTAGCTGGGAACGGAGATTTTTCAGGAGTTGCGCTCCGGTTAAAATCAAGTTCGGCTCCATCAACTTTCTGGACAAGAACACCCCCTTGAACTCGGTCAATTTTGCGTCCGAGATGGCAGCGAATCTTCTGTTGGCGATTCGATAACAAAAATGATATGCACGGCTAATATGGATTTGGTTTCTCTATGCTTAAATTCTGTTCGATTGACTTTCTGGATAGGGTAATCTCTTGTGAGTTTTTTAGTCAACTTTGCATCATACATGGTAGCAAACCTTTTTAGTGGTTTGATAAGAAGGAAACATACACTATATCTATAAGTCTCATATTAGAGTAGTACGCAAACCAGTGGTAAGATATACCACCCTATAAACATCATGTTTAGCTGCAGCATTCGTTGAAAGTGTTTGTAGAAATGAATTGATTTGAAATGAATAAATGACATTTCGAAAATTAATTCTTGAGGTTCAATGATTTACGCAAAGCCAGTCTTGAAGAATTATATTTATATTAATTTCAATTATAAATTAAGTAAATTGTACCGTCAAAATTGGAAATCATGAAAACTTTGTGCAATTAAATATTTAAATTGTTATATTATGATATAGAAATTTAATTGAAACCAAGCAAATTAAAGAAAATTAATGCTAACAAAGTTGAGAACAAATTTTAAACTTTTTATTGGCTCATTTTGTGATCACGGAAGACATTACGCATCTAGCTTTTTTGGCAATTGTTCCAATTTTAGTATATGTATATGAAAGATATACACTGATAAGCTTGGCAATTGTTCCAATTTTAGTATATGTATATCAAAGATATACACTGATAAGCTTTTCTGGCAATTTTCCATTAATTATGCTTCCTTCCTTGACCTGGACCCAATTTTACACGATTGCTAATGCCTGGAAGTGGATACTTTGTTCGATCGAATGGAATAGTCAAATGCATTTTATACGAATTCAAAAGGTATACTGTCTTGTATATTTTCTACATTGTCATGTTACTCGAAAATCTCAAGTTTTTTTTGAAACGATCTGCAAAATCGGGGTTGACGACGAGAGAAAAATATTGTTGAAAGGAAAGGGGTCTACTCAAATTTCAGTTATTTTTGTTTAAACTTTACATAACTGCTACCATAGTTCAAATGGTCAAGTTTTCAGATTTTGAAGATCAATCTTCAAAATTCTTCGTAATTTCGAGAGCATGAAACGGATGTGGTTCAGTTTGTCAAGGGAATCATTCAATTTTCACAATACGAACAAATAATGATTCTGCGGAAGTCTCAGACAACAATGGAGACATATTGAACGTGCTCTTGGCACAAATTGTTTTCGTGTCATTTATTTTTACTTTTTGAACCCTTGTAGACCTTGTTGAATTCTGGCTTCTTACAGAATGTTCTACAGTTTCCACAATAGAAACAATCTCATTGGGTAGTTATTTTCTCAAAATATGGCTCGTATTCCTAAACCAATGGGCATGAACATTCTCGGTGAGTGTGGAGATAATTGTGGTGGGAGGGATTCACACATTGGGCGTTTTATCTTTGAGACAACACATGTCCAAATGTTAGTGAAAATACTAAAATATATAACCTTACATACCTTCGCAGAATCTTAACTAACTAACTAAACGTACTTCGCAGGTTTGTGGAAGTTTGCATGAGCAATGAAAGTCGAATACAGAGTTGGCCCTCATTTATCCAATCCACACATTCAGATTTTGGGAAAGTGAGTGAATGAAATCCAGCAGATGGTAACAATGCTTACAACTATTTCTATGCGATATCAGTTTGGGGATGGGCTCTTGGACTAATAGTAATCATCAAAAGTACCTCTTCGGATGGAATTTACGTTCATTTTAATTATTTGTGGAATAGCTATGATATGATTATGATATGATTAATTCGATACAACTACTGTTAAGTGTTGTCCTTGGGGGAATGAGCGCACTGGCTTCACAGAGTCAGTAGAGATACATCACAAGCTGAACAAGTGGAAATCGAAACGATGCGAAATTAGAAGAAATGTCAATTGGGATATGATTATGATATTTACAAAGGTTGTGCTCCTGTCAAAACCAAATTCGGTTCGATTAACTTTCTGGAGAAGAACACTCCACTGAACTTCGTCGAGTATGCTTCCAGTAGAGCTGCTGATCTTCTTTCAGTCGGATAAAGTGAATTGGCGATGTAGTACTTATTTAATTCTTGTAAAACTTCAATGTGTCCTGCATCTGCATGATTGTAATTAAACTGTTCAATGACATTGACATTGGACTTGATATAATATCCTTCCCCAATCAAAAATGCACATAAAAATATTTTCGGAAGTCGGATTTACCTAAATTTAATTAAATTAGATACATGAATTATTGGTAATTGATTTTATAAGTACGAAGTGTTATAACTTTGACAACACCTCCTTATCAGATTGGTACTGTACATGAATTCGAGTATAATATATGCCGTCACGGTCTTCAATTTGCAAACTTTCTTGAAACGTTTGCCTCATTTTGATATCTTGATTTTTATGCGAATCCAAGTCGTCGCCAAGAAGGAATACTTATATACTGTCTAGAGGAATTAAAGGAACCAAAGTATTAATTCTCGACATTCAGTCAGCCTAAAGGCAAATCAATAAAATTATTGATTCAAAATTAATTTGGGGCTCCAGCAGAAATTTCGTACAAAACTTTTGCTACACTTTCACTGCCGCGGACGTTATGATTTGTATGTTTTGTGATCATAGACTAAAGCTGTTATATGGCTCAACCCATCGTCTGTTCAGAACCAATCGTTTGGTTCGGCTCAAGCTCTGCTGAATGGTTCAGCGTTTTCTTGTTTCAAAAACCATTTGGTTTCAAACAGTTCAATTTGACCCATTCGGATGGTTTAGGTTTTAGGTATATTTATATTATTAAATTAATTATTGGAAAAGTCTACGATGTAATTTTCCATTAACTATGCTTTAATTATATTTGTACATGTTCACGTGATTATACTCCACCTCAGATAAGTCCATGTTTCAATCGACCGGAGTAATTCACCGTTCCTGCTGGATTATATAGGAATCTCAAGCTTAAGCTGTCACGCTCACATGAACACAACATATCAAATTGTTGCAGGAGAAAATTTCAAGAAAGAAAAAATCAACGGTGTCTGGCGCTATAACATTAAGCGAATTGTGGATTAAATTTGACATAAATATGTAAAGCTTATTAGTGCGTTCGAATTTTGTGTTTAATGAAACACGTAAGAGACATGACCTTCGAAAAATTAATTATGACTTTCCTTGTTTGTCACACTCCTTGTTTGATATTAAACCTGTCCAGCCCCTGCCACTAGATAATTATCTAGTTTAAACAAGGAGCCTATGAATTCTTCGCACATTTAGTCAGTTAGTGACTGCGGAGAATGAGCTATTTATCAAATCCGCTTTGAAGCAAGACTAGATGATACAAAGAACCACCGAGTATCATCCCTTCCTTGCCTGTGACAAAACACAGCCTGAATTTTGTTTAAAGATAAATTGTACACAAGTGCTACGAATTTCAAACTACTCAAAAAATATTCGTGTAACTGCACTACTGTTCTATACATCGAGTACAGATACGTACTACATCATTATAAAATACTTAATTGCAATTCTGCAACACAAAATGCTCCTCGAAAACATAAAACTTTTTGGCCGCATCTGTCGCTTTACAGATGTGGTGGGGAGTGTTCGTTTTAAATGGAACAAAGATGAGCAAAAGTTGGTCATCGTGAAGAGAAAGTTTCTCAAAGCTCAGTTATACTTGTATGTGGTCCATATGTCCGTAGTCTTCCTTCAAATGTCTGCATTTTCCGATTTTGAGTCCGGCAACGTGTTGGATCTCGTCGCGAAACATTTGTTCAACTATTTCATTCTTGCAGGCAGAACCTTTCTCGGTGTCAGTCTAATAATTTGTCAAAGCAAAGTGGAGGATGTGGCTCAATTTGTCAATGGGATCCTCCGATTTCCTGCTCGGGGGAAACATCAGAGATGGCCCCTGTCCAAAATCGAGATGTTAAATTTGCTCTTCTCGTATCAAATCCTCATTTCGGTTATCGCCTGCGGAGGATTCCTATTTGGATTATATTTTTTCGATTCTTGTAGACCCAACCTTGCTGGATTTTGGCTTTTAACAGAATGTCACGCAATTGCAACATTGTCGACAATTAACAATTGGAGCATAGTCCTCAAACTTGGACTCTTGGCTGTGGACTTGTGGGCCTATTTTCTTTCTGCAAGTGTGGAGATATTTATAGCGGGTGGGATTCATACGTTGGGAGTACTGAGCATGCGGAATCATCTGCGCACGTAAGTATCTAAAATGTGAATGAATGATATTTTGCTAATACATAATATGTCTAATGTGTACCATCACAAAATCTTCAGTTTTAACAGGCTTTGGACTGTGACCGCAATGAGCCCCGAGAAGTTAGCCGTGGTCTACAGATATATTCAGTGCTTGGGGATTTTGGCAAATGAAATCCAGCAGAAAGGCCTGCTCACAAATGTTTCTGCAATATCAGTTTTTGGATGGGCGCTCGGATTGGTGGCTATAGTCAAATTGCCCTTCAGAAAGGAATTTGCGATGCTCTTAATTATTTGTGGAATTTCCATGATCAACTCTATATTTCTATTGAGTGTGGTCCTCGGTGGAATGAGCACTGTCTTCACCGAGTCTATTGAGACAATTCATAAGCTCCAAACCTGGGCGGGTCACTCGAGGGGTCACGCGAACAGGAATGAGCGCTGGGAACGGAGTTTTTTGAGGAGTTGTGCTCCTGTTAAAATCAAGTTCGGTTCCATCAACTTTCTGGACCAGAACACCGCATTGAACTCGGTCAATTTTGCGTCCGGGATGGCAGCTAATCTTCTTTTGGGGATCCAATAAGAACAACTTTTCGATTAGATTGTTTGCGGGAAGGAGTCAATTATTTACGCAGTATTTATATTAGATAAGATGTGCCATTATTTGAACAGTTTCAAATATGACACCGCTGTTTGTGACAATGTTTTGTCACGAAGAAATCAAGAATAAAATAATCCGATTACAGCCTTTTAGACGTGCATGATGCCGGAAGTCGCGGTAGTGGGGAAAACATTAGAAAATTCTTGACAAGACAAGTTAATAATTACTCATTTGTCTGCCATGAAAACGGATACGTGGACAGCGCTGTCATACTGATGGGTACTATGTATATATTAATGCTCGTATTATAGCATGTTTCTGGTTGAAATTTCGTACAAAACTTTTGCCTACACTTTCACTGACGTCTATTGTTCGGGAGTTGTCAAGGAGAAAGTGGATATTGGAATTTGCGTTTTCTTGTTTATATGTACATTTTCTCAAGTGCATTTACTTTTATGAATATGAGTGTATTCTGTCAAAATTGTGATTACGTGTTTGGAGATTCGTGTGAATCTGTGTTTGTACTTGTCGGTTTTGCAATGGTCTGTTATGTTGCTTTGCTGAAATTAAAGTATAATTTGTCAATTTGTTAACCTTTGAAGTTGGTTACATTAATTATAGTGTAGTCAATTACGCAGTAGCAGTAGGGCTCAAAAAGTCGTAAGTGTGCTCTTCAAGTGTGCTCTTCACTTGTGCTCTTCACTTGGGCTCTTAACTGGTTCTCATAAGTGACTCCCACAACCTTGGTGTGGCTCCTACAACTTTGGCATTATCTCTGACACTTTGTTTAAATTGTGCTATCGAAGTCTCATACGGAGAAAATCATCGTACAATTTTGGTCCTTCTTCACCACTAACACCGTCCTTTGGAGTGTCCAATGCCCGTCG
>JAQFZW010003357.1:0-13250 GCA_034687055.1 Heteromurus nitidus
GGATTTGGCCAGCGTTGAAGCCCTCCACCGAGGAATCTTTTGGAACGGAAATGGTCGACCAATTATAACGATTTTTGCAACAAGTGACAACACCACGCTCACAACAATGTGGAACTGTTTACAGCACACCGGCAGGGATATGACAATGGCGGAAGGTTGCATTGTGAAATTCCTGGTTCCCCCTTACCTCGGGCTCCAGCACAACGTGACATTTCTGATTTTGAATAGACAGCGATATCCGCACATTGACGTAACAAACTTCAAGGAAAGTTTTCACGAACCACTTGCCAAATCTGAGTTGCTCTCTTACGTTGACAACACTGGGAATTATTGGGAAAGTTCTGTTAGTCACAAGCTGGTTTATTGTGATGAGGGCAGTTTGGACTCTGATACGAAGTCCTTTCCCGAAAATTTCCAAGTTTGGACGGATCCTTTTCGGGATGATGTCTGGGCGAGTACAGTTGTCGTGTTTGGGTTTCTTTTGATTTTCTCACGAAGTTATGGCGTACACAACCTCAAAGGGTTTAGACTTTTTATGCTTTCTGTTTTCCTTATTTTATGTGCAATTTATGCAGAAGGACTCACCAGTCTAGTAACTATTCATTCCCCACCGGAAACATTCAAGAATTTAAAAGAATTTATTGAGAATGGATACAAAATGATATGGACGCAAGATACAAGGGCAGAGTTATTTCTAAAATATGATTTTAGTAGCGCAGGAATTGAGGACAAGTTGGAAGCAAGTATTTTGAAATTGAAGGAAGTTGGAATCTCGAATATGTCACGTGCTCGTCAAGGGATACTTGTCGTGGAACCCGAATTTCATAGAAGAAGTTTAGAAAGGGATTTAAAACGACGTTGTCATGTTGTGCCCCAGCTACTGTTCCACGTGGAGTTCTACTTCAGAATCTACACCATAAACAGAGCCTGGCTCTTTACGACGATTGAACGATTGCGACAAAGTGGACTAATGCATGTTTGGAGGCGTTGGCATGTGCAAGCATGGATTATAAAGTTGAAGCGGGATTCGAAGGAGGAACCGCGCATTCCGCAAATTATTCGGAGAAGAGAACTTGATGCACTTGTGATATTTTGTGCGGCGTTTGTAGTGGTATACTTTATTGTGTTTGTATGCGAAACTACGTCACAAGTCCAGGTTGCACTTTGGTTTAATTATGTGGTGTGTGATTTGATGGAAGGTTTCGTTTTATTTTTCAAAAAATATGTTCCAATGCCAAAAATCTGCAAGAAACTCTATTAAGCCTTGAATGTAAAATATGTAATAATGTAATAATAAATTTCCTGTTAGTGATCATACACATACATTCCATACTCAACTCTTACGTTAATGCATTTATTTTCCCAAAATTATTTTCATTTTTCATTCAAAATGTTATTAGTTGCGACCAACTCTAACACTGGCAAAATTTTGAATTTACAGATAATATCGAACGCTACATGTTACAATGACTTACTCGCAGATAACTAAATCTGGCCATGTGCACCTGAATCCAGTTTGATGAAAAAGAAGTGGTTCCGGACAGAGGAATCCATGCGCAACATCATCCCGACAGAGTACGAATTTGTCACAATTTCCTGGATACGGGTAGACTGCATCGCCCAATCCCACACAATTGATGGGGACTGGACCCCACGTGGTAATGGGTGTGTCCGTCGTCGAAGACATTTCGGTTGTTGTGGACTTTTCCGTTGTTGGTTCTGGGGAGCTTATGGGGTCCAAGCTGATGTACCAAATCTCATCCTGGAACGTAAACCCATTCGTAAAGCCTCCAAACATATAAATTCTGTTGAGCTTCTCAACGTAGACGGCGCTTGTCCAACCAAAAGAGTGATCGGTCCATCCTGGATAGCCCTGAACGTGAATGAATTCAACATCTCCAGTTTTCGGATCAAACTTAATGATACTGTCCTCAGGCACCTCGCTTTCGTAAGGAGCATACGTAAACCCTCCAAAGATATAGCCATGTCGTCCATCCCACACAGCTTGTGAAGGTGCAGACATTGGAGGGAAGTTATTTGGCAGAATTTCAAACTGATTCGAGGAAAAGTTGTATTTGATCACATTATCGAAACCACGTAGTCCATCGAAAATGAATGCGCAACCCTGTTCTTCCACCCAAATTGCAGAGAATCCCGATCCCCAAGACTCTCCATTTTTCGGAAGCTCGGTCAAGTCTTCAGATTCCAAAGTGTTCAAGTCTAATCGCTGAATTGTGTGTGCATTCCACCAGCCTCCAATAATTAAAACAGTATCCTCATTCGGCTTGACTTGTCCAAAGTGGAAGGTGTGCTTGTGGAGCATCGATACGTTGATGAAGTTTCCAGTTCGAGGAAAGTACTGGAAAATAACTTCCTCGTCGTTGTAACTCCCATGCACATCCCCCGCTATGTAGTAAATGTTTCCAATTTTGTCCATCACAATACTTCCTCCGTAAAATGGTAGTGGGGGCTGACCTGCTGTAGGAGTGAGTAAGTCTTGGCTGATGGAGTACTTCAATGCTTGTATTTGTGGTGGAGACACTTCCTCCTCACCACCAAATATGTAAATCGTGTCGTCTCCGTCGTACATTGAGGCCGCAGACCTGCGCTTTGAGGACAGGCGGGCATTGCACTGTACAGCGGTTAAATCTTGGGCGGAAGAAGGATGTTCCGAGAGAATGTGGTTGATTGCTAAAAGAACAAATACCAGTTTCGAGAGGTCCATGGTTTCTGATTGAGTTTTGGATTTGGAGAGAAAATTTTATTTATCACGCTAAAAATCCAATGTCTTTAATGAATTTTGTTTGTATGAGTATGTACCTGAATTTGGGAATGGAGTAGTATCCACATTTATTTTCAAGTGTTTTGGATGCAGATAAGCTGAAGTAGTGTGGTCTATTCTCGGAATTTGAATGAGCACAGGGAAGATTTTGCTAACTCGATGATGCCGCGGTTGGAAACGAGGAGAGATAGAATAACTTCGTATGTCGCCTTCAGATTTGATGAACGGTCCCATTTCGAAAATTTTACCATATTTGAACCTAGGTTTAATTCTGCAAATCTCCTCGAAAAATGGGAAATACGCTCTTGGATGACTTTGTAAGTTACGACATATCAAGGTAATGCATATTTCACTAAAGGTTTTCGTGCAAAATTTGCTTCCAATTTTCCACCACAGTTTGCCACTTTTGTGCTTTACATGTGCGTTAAGTTAACATTTTCAATTCGGTCTTGGTTGGAATTGACATTTAATCAGAGTGATATTTGATAAAACCAATTTCATGCTAAAAGTCTCGGTTACGTTCGAGCCAGTAGTATTGACAAGTGCTGATGTAAAATGTCACTGTCGCGTATATTATTATCTCTGCCCTTCAAAACACGTCATGATAAAATACGTCTATGGTGTAACCAGCTACGTACATATATAAATGGAGATATAGAGTTAGTCCACGCTTTTAGGCGTAGAAGTTCAACCATTAAAGCAAAGTTGTAATTGATTAATTTTCTTGTCAAGTCCAAAACATCTTACAAGATAATGAATGAGGACTGTCAGTAATAAATGCTTCCCTGAACTTTGTCCAAACATTAAACCCATTCGATGAGAAACACTTTTTTCATATCAAGCCTCCAGATTTCCAGCTTCAATGTAATTTTTAAAATGCTGGAACTCTAATGAGTTGTCGTAAAGAAAATTATTTTGTATCTCACAGGCACACAAATGTTCTTGTTGCATTTTTATTCTGAATTAAATAAACTTTTATCCAACCCTATTCTTCGTATAATAAATTTGTTTCAGCAATACAATATATTTTATGACTGGATTTTTAAAAATTGATTATAAAAATTGATTATAATCACAAGCAAGCGGCCAAATCTGGCCAAGTACACCTCAATCCAGTTTGATGAAAGAGAAGTGGTTCCGGACAGTCGAATCCATACGCTTGGTCACCTCGACACAGCACGAACTTCCGACAATTGCCTGGATACGGGTAAATGGCATCTCCCAATCCGACGCAATTGACGGGAACCGGACCCCACGTGGTAACGGGTGTGTTTGAGGTTGAAGACATTTCAGTTGTAGTTGACGGTTGAGTTGTTGGTGTAGGTCCTGCCGTTGATGCAGGTTCTGTTGGTGTCGGTTCAGTTGTTGTCGGTTCTGGGGTACAGTCGGGGTCTAAACTAATATACCGAATCTTATCCTCGTAGTTGGCAGGGCTCCAATATTCCCCTCCAAACAAATAAATTCTGTTCAGCTTTTCAACGTAGACGGCGCTCGTGCCCTCAAACCTGTAACCCACCCAGTCCTCATACTCATGATGAACATGTATGAACTCACTGTCCCCAGTTTTCGGGTCAAACCGGACGATGCTGCCATAAGGTGTCTCGAAACCTGGTGAGGTGGACCCAATTCCACCGATGACGTAGCCATATGTACCGTCCCAAACAGCTTGTTTAGGACGCGATAGGATCCGTGGGAAGTAATTTGGAAGGAATTCAAACTGATTCGTGGATACGTCAAACTTTGTCACATTTGAGAAACCATATCGTCCATCAAAGATGTATGCGACTCCTTGCTCTTCAACCCAAATAGCGGATGATGAATCTGAGTATGCCGTTGTATTTTTTGGAATCTCAGCTACATATTCAGATTCCAAGGTGTTCAAGTTTAACCTCTGGATCGTGTTTTTGTCCCAACCACCTCCAATAATTAAGGCGTTATCTTCGTCCGGTTTAATTAGACCAAAGTCGAAAGTAGTCGTGTGAAGGCTTGATACGCTGACGAAGCTTTCATTTCCTGGAAAATACTGGAAAATGTGTCCATAGTAGTTACCCCCGTTATTACCCACTAGAAAGTAAATGTTTCCAATTTTGTCCATTACAATGCCTCCTCCATAAGTCATGAATTCTAACTGTTGCGTTGTAGCGACTATTGTGTCTTCACTGATGGAATATTTTAGTGTGTGTGCTCCGGAGGGTGGGTAGTCTTGTAAACCACCAAATACGTAAATCGTGTCCTCTCCGTCGTACAATGTAGCAGCACCGGAGCGCCCTGACGGTAGTCGAGCATTGCAAACAAAGGATGTCAGGTTCTGAGCGAAGGAATAATGAGCAAGAAGACTGATGCTTGCTGAAACAAACACAAAGTTTGTATGGTACATAATTCTATTGAATTTACTGGATTTCGAGGTGCGATTGGAAAAGGAAAATAAAACAATGAACTGTGGTGGACGAAGTAAACTAAAATTCGTTAAATGACCAAGTTTATTGCTGAAAAGCTGTGTAGAGAGAAAATAATGTGTTATTTCCTACGGTGATTGGTGATTCAATTGCTTGAACGAGTTCAGTCTTTAGAGCAATAAATGAGTGCAATGAGCTTCACATTGAATTTATTTTCAAATTTGACAAACGCGAAAATTGATAATAAAGGATCAGTTCGTCATGATTGGCATTGTACAGTAGGATAGAGTAATTTAACATGTGCGGTTTTGGTAAATGGATCAAAATAAAGTGTGTGAGAGCGTAATTCTGGTTAAACATCAACCCGAGGCAAACATTTGTTGTACGAAAAACATCGATAACAATACAGATACAATATAAAAAACGACCATTTACATATCAAATCCATCCACGAAAATGATATATATGTATCAGGCATTCTGAATGCATTAGTACAGCATTAATGGCTAAAACTTTCCTGGTTTTGACACTTTTGTGCTCTGATAGTTAAGAGATCTACTTTCTGTTCACCAATTTTTTCACTGGCATTGACGTCTAATCAGTGTCACAAATGATGTGCGTAAGCCCATAAAAAATCTCGAGTGTGGCCAGTCTGGTCCAAGGTGAAACCATTGACGAACATTATATTGAGTTAATCGACGCGTGCATAGCGTCCAACCTCAAACATTACATAAATGTTATAAACTAATTACTTTTTCCAAATTCAAAATTTCTATTTCCAGATAATTATGAGTTCTTTGAAACTTGTTTTTGCTGTTACAGCAACCATCTATTTTCTTACTCAATATTCCTCCTCATTTGCCCAAGACTTAACCGCAGTCGTTTGCAATACCCGATTACCTACAGAGCGCGCTTACACCGCCTCAATGTACGATGGAGACGACACAATTTTCGTGTTTGGTGGGATTGATTATTCTGAATCCGTGACAACACAAAGTTTAAAGTATTCCATCAGTCAAGACACACTTACTCCTACAGCAAGTCAGCTCCAATTCAAGGCTTTCGGAGGGAGCATTTTGACGAACAACATTGGAAACATTTACTATGTAGTGGGAGATACATACGGAGAAACCATCTACGAGGAAGATATTTTCCAATATTTTCCTGAAACTGAAACCTTCGCCAACGTATCGAAACTCCACCAACATACCGCCTTTTTTGGTTTATTCCAACCGGATGAAGACACTGCTCTAATTGTCGGAGGTAACATGGACGCAAACATGATTCAGAGGTTAAACTTGAATACTTTGGAATCTGATAAAGTGGGTAAGATTCCAAAAAATAAAACGACAGATATAATTCACGCTTCAGCCATTTGGGTCGAAGAGCAAGGTGCCGCATTCATCTTCGATGGACGAGAAGGCTTCGAAAATGTGACCAAGTTTGACGTATCCACGAATAGGTCAGAAATACTTCCAAATTTCTTCCCAACAGTGATAGGCACCACAGCAGCTGTGTATGATGGGACATATGGCTACATCATCGGTGGGCTGGAGTTTCCCAATGACGGCAATATTATGCAATTTGATCCGAGCACTGGAGATATTAAATACATCCGAGTTCATGGCTACCCTGGGCTGGGAAATGGTGGGTTTCATGCAGCAAGCGCTGTCTACGTGGAAAAATTCAACCGAATTTATATGTTTGGTGGGCACACTTTTACTACAACCGACTTCAGAAATGAGATTTGGTACATCAGCTTGGATTCGAACAGCTCACCTGAACCTACAACAGAAATATCTTCGACTACGAATACGCCCAGTACGACGTGGGCACCGGTACCCATCAACTGTGTAGGATTGGGAGATGCAGTCTACCCGTATCCAGGAAATTGTGAGAAATTCGTACTCTGTCGGGATGATGTTGCGCATGGATTCGACTGTCCGGAGCCACTTCTTTTTCATCAAACTGGATTCAGGTGCACCTGGCCAGATTTGGTTGTCTGCGGGTGAAGAACTGTATCGAGCAGCAATTTAAAAATTTAAAATATAAATTATTTTACTAAATGCCGTTTGTGATTGCATTACAATTCTGATAATTTAATTTGATAAAAATGCCGAGCCACAAAATGGTTTGCTTATCGTGACTCCTTATCAACATCTGACAATTTATTGCAATTAAGCACTTACATTGAAATAAAGGATGGGTACGAATCTGATCCTACACACGAAAATATATATAAAATATCCTCTCCATGAAGTTGGTCTTCACACTGAAATTAGTTTTATGCTCGAGCGTTCGATGTAGTTGTGATTAATTTTCATCGCTTACGTCATATTGTCCAGTTCAAGTACATCCTCAGAGTTGGGAGGAAGAGATTTTATATTTAAAGATGAAAGATGGGATGAAAGATGGTTCTCAAGCTAAAAGATGAGATGTTAGATGATTTTCCAATTTCTGGAAGATGGAAGATGAGATAGAAGATGATTTAAAGTTTTTTGCATGATAGATAGAGATTTAATATGACTAAAATGTTAAAGATGAACTTAAAGATGGTCAATTTTCAAAACAATAGTGAAATTTAGCCATTTTAAAGAAACCTGTCTGTATAAGTCAAATTTGAGCACTTTTAGCCATTTTCAACCTAAATAACACTACATTTTCAACTAATTTTAAAGTTTTTCTCTCTTGAAATTGTTACAACTTTGTACAAAATATATCCCAAGATGTAAGATGAGATGGGACATAGTTTAGAACAACCTGGACCAATCCTGGAGAACGATTGGATTAAATCCATAATTGTGAAGTAAATGTTTGATGACGAATCGGGCTTATGAAAAATAATATGTAAGTGAGCAACAGGCTTTTAGGCTGCAGAGATTCACATTCAAACCTACTTCGCATTCTTAAGTTAACAAGAGATCTTTGGAAACCCGGCGCAGTAGGTCTACCTCGACTGATACGATTATAAAATGCCAAAAATCTGTTAACGAGCAGTAAATATAAAAAACAAAAACACATCTCCGTATCTCAATCTCAGTCGGCTTCGTATCTCTAAAAAGGATGGTGTGGAATTTTTATCCGAGTAATCAAATGTATTAGTCCTCTGTCTCTAATTGCAATTGCGGGATTTGCAGAATGATTTCGAATCGAAAGAAAATTAAGTAACGAAGGATGCTTAGGATAGAATAAAATCCTTGAAGATGTCTGAAAACAATCAAGAAATATTTGTAATATTTGCGGATTGTAATTACATAATAAAAAATTGCGAATCATATATTATATCGTAACACCATCGTTTTAATTATTTGGAAAACATTCATTTTATAGTTTTCTCGATGACTACGAAATTGTGATGACGTAAATGCTTATATGCAATTAATACACGTGGAATATTATTTCGTAAGAAGTGGATTTTTTTTGCCATATCACATCAATTTATCGAACAACACCAATTTTCTTTCAGACTAATTAAAACAAAAAAAAACTAATCGACATGCAACATCCTAACATCAAATTGTTTTTGCCATAACATTGCCATCATCCAAACCGTTTACTATTTTGACAGTCGACAAACTGCCCTTGAAGTGAGATAACGATTTTTGGCTTTATCCTCCAATCCATAAAGGTTTTCTGTCGGTCAAACATTTAAAAATGGCGTTCCATCGTTCACTTTCTATTGTTATATTTTCAACAGTATTGCATCTTACAAGAGCAATTAGTCCATTCTATTTGCAGATAATAAAGATGCCATCCTCGGAGCACAAATTCCTGTTCCACTTCCACGGAATGGACTCCACATTTCTCCAAGAAATTTCGGCCGAAATACAACCATCTTATTTGACGCAGAATATTCTCCGCGCGGACTACAATGTTGAGTTAAATGTACCACTTTTTAAATTCCAGCAACCCGACCATATCATAATTTCCCCCTTTCAATCGAATCCACGAAATGTACACAACACATATTTACGGTTCGGTCTCCACCTCAACACAATGTTCATATTTCAACTGAAATCTTCTGGAGACAATAACGCTTTACCGAAAGTGGAACCCACTTTGAATTTGTACGAGACAAGAAGTTTCCAAGCGCTAAAAATTTTGCTTATTACTACCTCGAATGATGAGGTGTATTATGCAGTGTTATGCCATTCCTACTGCAAATTCGAGTGGAAGAAAAAGTTACCGGATTTGATTAACGTTGAATCTCTCCACAGAAAAATATTTTGGAATGGACATAGGCGACGGACGTTAGCAGTGTTTCTAACTGGTGACAAAAACACGTTTAAATTATCTATTGATTGTTTATATCACACCTGGAGGGACATGACAAGGTCACATGAATGTGATGTGAGTTTCCTGGTTTTCCCGTATCTTGGACTGGAGCACAATGTGACATTTGTAATTACAAATAGTCAAGGACTTGAATCACCAAATTTGAAAGGAGAATTTGGCTATCAAGTATTTCATGAACAGCTTGCAAAGTCTGACCTAGCTTCTTTGGTTGAAAACACTGGGAATTATTTTGAAAGTTCTATTAATTATAAGGTGGTTTATTGCGAACCCAAGTTGGACTCTGATACGTATTCCCTATTCGAAAATTTCAAAGTGTGGACAGATCCGTTTCCCGGTAATATTTGGATCGGGATAATCGTCATTTTTGGATTTATCTTCTTTTTCTCACGACGTTATGGTGTTTACAATCTCAAAGGATTTCTGCTTTTTCAGTTTCCGTCTTTGTAATATTGTGCTCACTTTACGCCGAAGGGCTTACCAGTATCATAACTGTACATTCCCCACCGGAAACATTCAAGAACTTAAAAGAATTTATTGAGAATGGATATAAAATTACGTTTCTGGGTAGTACAAATCCGTTACTATTTTTAAAGTATGATTTCAGCAGCTCAGGAATTCTGGATAAATTGAATTCAAGTATTTTGAGCTACGAGGACGTCCTGGTCTCAAATCAACACGGGAATATGACGCGTCGAGGAGTGCTTATGTACGATTTTGCAGCTGAGTTGAGGAGAAGGATGCTAAAGCTTATGAATTCAGGAATGGGTTGTCACATTATCCCTCAACCACTAATGCACCTGGAATTTTACTTCAGAATCTACACCATAAATCGTGCGTGGCTATTTACGACCATCGAACGACTGCGACACAGTGGCTTAATGACTGTTTGGAAGAGTTGGCATATTCAAGCATGGAATTTAAAGATTCGGCGAGTGTCGAAGGAGAAACCAAGAGTGCCACAGGTTATTCGGCGGAGAGATGTTGACGGAATTGTAATATTGTGATCGGCTTTTGTAGTGGCATGTTTTGTTGTTTTTGTATTCGAATTTGCGTCTCAAGTCCAATTTATCCTTTGTTTCAATTATTTGGCTAGTGATTTGAAGCAAGTTGTGGTTTTATTCTTCCGAAAATATTGTACAGTGCCGAAAATCTGCAAGAAGTCTCGATAATTCAGAACTGATAATGATAATGTTTATTTATATTATTATTATTATTATTATTTCCTTTAATGCAGACTCTTTCAATACAAAATTACAATGTATGATTGTCCATATTCTAAACTACGAGAAAGAGAAAAAAGTTGAACAAAATATAAGTTGTCGAGAGTGGGAGAACTGGGGAAAAACTTATAAAAACACCATTTAGGTGAAAAAGGATGGCAAATTAAGAAAGAAAAAACCAGTTTCAGCGGGATGACGTCCCGCTCCATTTGGCCACTCTTCGACTAGTAACATCAAAATTTCCTAGATTTTTTTATCCAGATCTGTTAAATCGTCGCACAAGCACTTTGTCAGGCCAATGCACTGGTTTCAGAAACTCCGATTCAGGTTCCAATGTTCCATTGTCCATTTTTCGTATGACATCCACACGAAAGGAGGAGTACGTTTCAAATTTAGTCTTCAGTTTGTCAACAAGACTAAAATCCCAGTTTTTTGTGCGTTGGAATGAGCGTATCTCATCTGTCGTAGTTGCCGGATCACATCGAGAGATAATGACCGAAGCTACTTTGACAGTAGGCACAGCCTTAATCGAGGTATTTGTAGATACACCAATCACGGTATTTTTAGGTCGCTTCTTCTTCTCCTTGGTTTTCCACACAGCGCCAGACTCTGAAGTAAGACGAGGAGGAATAAAGGAAGCAGTTGCATTAGCGTACGTAGTTGCCTTTGCAGGCATTTGATGTGGAATTAGCAGCAATAGCCTTTTTACACACATCTTCCAGCTCGCTCATTTTCTTGTGTAGTGAGATGCACTCGGTTGTAAGTTGTGCTTGCTTGTGTCCACTGAACGCTACATGGCAGACATTGTCCAAATCGTCAGCTAAAAACTTGACTTCTTGGTTGTCAAATCCTCTCAATGCATCAAATATTGCATATATTTCCCTGCACAATGATAACGGGCCCTTTTGAGTTGTTTGCTTAGGTAGCTCCACACCTAACTGTACGAGTTCCTGCCTTGCTGCTATTGCATCTGCGTATGTGTAGAACCTTGCGAAGGCACTACGAGCCGTCGATATATCAAACTCATATTGCTTTTCCCAATAAATGCAACGTTTCGCACTTGTCAACAGTTCAGATATAACTATCTTCGGAGAGGACATTTTACTATCCCCTCAATGTAATGCACTACTTGTGCTTACAATAGAGGAAAGACCAAATAGACGCACTTTTGTAACTTTAAATCACTGAAAAGTGACCTATGTCACTGAAAGACACACAAGTAGAGCATTTCAAGATGAACCAGAATATATAAAAATTCTAGTTAGAAATACACTTTTTCAGGTTCAAAACCTTATAAAAAACGCAGTGTTACAGACACACGTCTACTCTCTTCCTCCTCTTAAAAAAGGTTGGGATTCTACATTCGTATGCGGGCGATATTTACCGTCAATGGTTTTTGCTTACGGAAGAGTAGTAACGATATGTTCCTGTTGCATTGACACGGTGACCAGAAACAAATGAAAACACGTTGTAATCAAAATGATAGTTGACTAGAGCTTCAAATAACCAACTTCGCAGGAAAACCTAAACACTGAAAATGATTATAAATTTGACGCAAATGACCATTTGTTTTTGTTGCATGTAGTTGACATCACATTGTTCGCAGAAATAAAATTATTAATGTTACATAAGCCACGAAAAATCCACTAAATTTCAAAAGAATAAAATGCGTAGTTATAATTATTCACTGTCATTCTTATACCCATCCTAGAAAACCCCTGATATCTGTAAACCATAATGGGTATTTTTAGGGAAATAATGCGTTGAATTGTAAAAGAATGATGTTTTGTCATATGAATAAATTCAGTAGTGCATCCACCAGGCAAAATTTGTATTAATACTTAAACTCACTTGTAGAAAGAATTAATAAAATTTTCAAACCAAGGCGAAAGCAAAATTGTGGTTTGTTTGCATCATGTTAGCGCGTGTAACTTGACGTTAAAATCCTTCCCACTTCCATAAATTTGTGGCATAACCTGTTGCACAAGTCCATTGCTGGGTGTTTGTGTGGTTTGGAGTTGGAATTTACATTCATAAAAGATTACATGCACGTACAATGCTCTTTCAACATTAGAACAGTGGAAATTCGAAATGTTTTATTGATTGTATAATATACATACTACAGCAGCCACCTTTACATGACTGACAATGTTGGAATATCTGACTAGTATTAAAAACCTATTCGTATTTTGGGTCGTAGAACTCCAATCCGGCGTTAGATTTTGGATTCAAGATATAATGTCGAAGTTATGGCAGAAATACTCGACAAAATTTTGAAGTAATTTGGAGCTTTTCCAAAAACCGGTATAAAATCGGGTGGAATAAGTTATTTCAAAAACTGAACAAAACCTACCTAGACAATGTATTTGTGAATATCCATGCCAATTTTGAAGTCCCCGGACCCTTTTGCGATTTTTTCCATTTTCGTACCCCCGTAGCTCCGATAGCTGTGAACTTTGGAAACCTAAAATTGGCATGAAAGTATATTTTAATGATCCTTATAAATAAACAAAGTTTCAAGTAAATCCGTGACTATGTTGGAAATTCGATTCCGGT
>JAQFZW010003358.1:0-13249 GCA_034687055.1 Heteromurus nitidus
CGGAAGCATGACAAGAGGAAGCTTCGAATTAAGCACTTGGATATTTTATCAGCGTACGTTTCTAACAATCTGAGAATGTTGTTAACTTGAGAATTAAAGATATGATTTCAATTAAATATTCTTATATGTTTATTCCCACAGGAGCTTGTACGCCCAAGACGTTGTGCCTCCCGAAATTTGTAGTCTCCTCCAGAGTCTCCAGCTTCCCCTCGAATCTCTAACCATTGACCTTGGTGTGGAGACAAGGGAGAGCATTGTCCACGATATTCTGGACATGCATAAAGGCACTTTGAAGAAGCTGGATGCGTACCGCGGCCCAATCTCCTCACTGTACCCTAGGTTCCCTTTTCAAGTCCAGCTGGACTGCCTCGAAGAAATTATCATGTCGGATCGGATTTGTAGGGATTTTACCTTCATGAAGTTCTGCCCGAACCTGAGGAAGGTCCACATATGCGACATTGTTGAGGACAGACCGCCAATAATCTGTACGGACATAGTTACGAACACGAATGTAGGAGATATGACAGATGTGAGAATGGAAAAACTCGTTGATCTCAGGGTGGACTATGCTGTGTCAAACGAAGACGTGGAAAACATGTGCAAATGGTTCCCACACGTGGAAACTTTACGAATGCCATTGACCAACGAGCAACTTCACGTTGTATGCGAAAAGTGGCGAAGTTTGGTGCATTTACAAATTCTTGGGAACGCGGTGGACGACTTGGGAATTACTGGAATGACTAGAGAATTCATGGAAAACTGGAAGGAGGGTGATAATTTACCTCAAGATATTCTGCCAAATCTTACCGATTTGAAACGTAAGTGAAGTTTTGATAAATGACATAGCATACACGGATACACGTGTTTTCAAAGGTTTACTAATATAATCGTAAGATTGGCAGAATTTATGTTTTAAATCGTTTGCTCTCTTGTAGATCTGCGCACATTCAACTTTCAAAACGAACACATGATGGAAACTATAGCAAGCAACCTGACGGAAAAGTCAGTGATGCATGGCTTCCTCAAGATGGCTAACCTGCAGAGTTTGAAGCTAACAATGCGAGATGTAAAGCGAGAGTATACTTAAAAGTCATTTTATACCCTTTGATTCATATGATACATTAAATGTTTATATAAACTTTATTCGATTTCTGCAGATAACCACTAAATCAAAGGAAGCAATGAAGGCAAAAATAGCCGACTGTGATATTGTCATAATTCTGTACAATATTGATGATGATGATATAGATATATAAAATAAGTGTAATCAATAGTAATCATTAACAAAAGGAAAATAAGTTGATTTGTTCGAAACGAAAAAACGTCAATCGTAATTTTATTAATCTACTTGAATCTACTAATTTGCTTCTACCTGTATATGTCATTTCATGAACCAGACCCAGACTCACTCATACCACAATCCATATCCTCAGCATCCTCACAACTTTGTTCCTGAATTTGGTCCTCAGATCCCCTATTATCACTTGACTTCTCACCGGCAGCATCCACCAAAGATTCTTTCCTCCGTTTCAATTCTTCAAGCACTTTATTTAGGTGGACATGTGCAAAATGTAATCGGAATGCGGATTTGTGTTTGTTGTTGAAACCCTTGTCGCAGTGGATACAACTAAAGGTTCCCTTGGACTTTCCAATTTCCAGCATCTTATCCACCATCAATGACACAACGTCCTTAAAATCGTGGTCAGTGACTCCGGAAGGCATACAGGCGGCATAGTAAGCTACAGGATGTTCGAGAGTAAGGTGGCTCTTGATGGCATTCGAACCACTAAAACATTTGTTGCAATACTGACAAATGAAGGACTGGTCTTCGACTGACCCCGAATACTTGGGGTGTTTCTCGGCTATGTGTACCCTCAGTGTTGGTTGTGACAAGAAGTATTCTGTGCAAATCCTGCATTTGTGGTTTGTCTTCGTTCGCTTTGCCCCCTCAAATATTGATGTTTTGACAGAAGGGTCCCCCCTATTATCTTCAATTTGATCAACAACCTCGGTCAAGTGGTTTTCAAGTAGGTGAACTCTGTATTCAATTAATTCCCTGTTGCAAAACATACAATCATAGATAGTTCGCTGTCGCCCGGGGTCGTGACGTTTTTCCGTTTTGGCAATAATCATGTCCCAACTTTTCATTACATCTTCTTTCGAAATGGCGGGTGGAAGGAGATCCTTCAACACAATCATTGTATGCTTACGAAACATGTGTGCTTGAAGACTCTGCTTCTGGCGGAAGTTCATTCCACAATGATCGCACTTTTTGTCTGATTTTGAAATGTTATGTTTTTGTTGTATTTTCCAAAAATTACTAACTCGTTGATCAGATTTGTGAAGGAGACGAGCCACCTTTTTGGCAGGAGAACGTGACTGATTCTTATTGGGACTTAATTTGTTGAAACCATCCTTCATTTTCACTCCTACATTTTCCACATCAACGACCTTAATATCTTCCGGATTAACTTCAGCATACATTGTACGCTCAGTTTCCCTTTTCATATGAGGATTGTCATTGTCGCTCGAAATATTAAGTCCTCCTCTTGTGGCTTCTTCAATCACTTCGTCCAAATGGGAGTTGGCAATATGTAATCTCATCCCGGTCAACTGATTGTGAGCTGTCTGATCGTTATACTGACTACTTCGTTTTCCGCAGTAGGGACATTCGAGTATGCAATCCTCCTTGGACTTGGGGTCCTCTCCTTCATTGGAGTTTCCTATGTCCTTGGCATAATCAAGAATACACTGCATAGCTTCATTGAATCCCTCATCGGAAATTCCAGGAGGAAGCCTATCCTCGAAGAAGGCAGCAGGATGCTTTCTGATGAGATGAACACGGAGAGTGTAAGGTTGCGTGAAGGGCCGCTCGCAGTAGTCGCATTGCAAATACTTATCTGCTTCAGGGTGCTTTTTCATCTTGTGCTGCTTCACAGCGAGTGCAGAGGGGAGGCTGACTCCACATTTGTCACATTTGAACTTGAGAATTCGAGACTCCGAAGAAGCAGGTTTAGGTTTTGCAGGTTTAGGTTTCTTGCTATATTTTATTTTTCTTCTTCTTCGCACTGGAGCTGGAGCGTCCATTTCAATGCCTTTGCAGTCCTCCAACTCCTCAATTACTTTATCCAAGTGATACTGGAGCATATGAATTCTGATCATGCTCGTCCATTCTTTCTTTTTGCAGAAGGGACATTCGTACTTGGGTGAACCATAGCGGTTTTTAGAAATTACTGGTGTCATCTCAGTAATCCTGTTCAAAGCTAGAGTCACCCGCTTCTCTGGAACCACGTTTGGTAGCTTATCCTTGATGACGGTCATCATGTGTTTACCAAGCTTGTGCATTTCAAGGTTTTGCTTTCCGGTGAACGTGTCTCCACAGAGATTGCATTTCCAACGGATGCACTTCCTTGACTTATCGTAATATTTTTCAATCGCTAGATCCAACTCGACTTTAAAGAGTGGCGTCTTCCGAGGACAGCGTTTAGGTGCTAAGGTGACCTTCTCGGTGTCATCGTCGTCATCCTCAGGTTCACAGTTGGATTGGTTGTCAGTGGCGTCTGAACCACCATTATCGTCATCAGGACAAGAACTAACATCAGAGTTTATATCTTCTTCGTGATCTTCTTCTCCTTCCGATGTTGATTCAATTACCATAGGAATGGGATCATTTTCATTATCTCCTTCATCACTCCAGTTGGCCTCCGCCTCCAATTTCACATCTAAGGATGGCGTCGGAATTGCTTCATGGCCTGGAAACGAGGTTCTACTTCTTGTTCTTGTCGAATATTTCCGTTCGACTTCAACTGCTTCTAGCTCTTGATCTGACGTCTCTGACTTTGGAATAATCTTCTGCAAAGCAACTTGAGGAACTGAACGATGAGACAATTTGGATGAAGCTGAAAAATGTTATGTGAAAATTAAATTATTAAATTTACATTGTAAATTTATTATAATTATTTTCTATTACAATTTAAATAGCACATTTGAATTTACACTTTTAATTAGTAGTTTTGAAAGGTTTGATTTGATAGTACCTTTCGCAAGGGTTTCATTTCTCAAACTTGTCGCCATGTTGTCGTTCATCAGGTCTTTCCTGTCACCAGTGCTCATTCGCTTATTATACTCCCGAACACGTCGCTCGTCCTGGGCCCCTTTCTCCATGCCCTCTTGAAGTTGATGAACACACATGTCCATTTGCAGCTGAATCTTCTCAAAAGTCTGGAATAGTTCGAGAAAGTTGGTGGCGATGGAGGAACACTCCTCACACAATGTTACCAACAAGTTTACATTCTCCGAACCCGAACCAAATGATTTAACTGATGAAGTAGTTAAGTGTGTCAACTTCACCACGTCAACTTTCAAGTAGCGAAGGAGCATTTTAAATGCGGTTGTCGTTCTAGAATTAAGTGGGTCACCGTCGCTACCTCGATTCCTTTTGAAGACGGATTTAGGCTTGAGACAAAGAAGGCAAGTGCCTTTCGTGTCGATTTCCAACGGAAAGTTGGACATGTTGTCTGTTGTCCAAAGTTGACAGAATTTTTTAAGGAGTAATTGTCGTTGCTTATATTTTGTTTGTGTATCGAGAAGAATGAGATCTTATTAGGCTTCCAGCTTAGATGAGACCTTCAAAGAATGTTGAGATATGTTTGCCACCACACGACCACACAACAGGGGCAAATAAATTCGCATGAAGACGTGAAATTATCCTGTCTTTGTCTATCCAGCGTGTGTCCACAAAACAAAGACAACGTGGCTGACTCTTATGCGGACTTAATTTGTTGGACGCTTCCTTTATTTCCGTCCCTTCATTTTCCACATCAAGGATCTTAATATCTTTCGGATTAACTCCTTCGTCAACGTTCCTTGTTGTTGATTTTTCACCTTCCGTTTCCATTTGAAGATTATCGGTTGAAATATTAAGTCTGCGTCTTGTAGCTTCTTCAATCACTTCCTCCAAATGTAAGTTGGCAATATGTAATCCCATCCCGATCAAATGATCGTGAGCTGACTGGCTGTGACTACTTCGTTTGCCACAGTAGGGACATTCAAGTATACAATCCTTCATGGAATTGGGGTCCTCTCCTTCTCCTTCATTTGAGTTTCCTATGTCCTTGGCCATGTTCAGGATGCATTCCATAGCTCCATTGAATCCCTCATCGGAGATTCCAGGAGGAAGCTTGTCTTCGAAGAAGGCAGCAGGATGCTTTCTCATGAGATGAACACGGAGAGAGTAAGCGTGCGTGAAGGGCCTTTCGCAGTAGTCACATAGCAAATACTTATCCGCTCCAGCTTCAGGGTGCTCTTTGATTTTATGCTGCTTCACAGCGAGTGCAGTAGGGAGCGTGGCTCCACATTTGTCACATTTGAACTTTAGAACTCGAGACCTTGAAGCAGGGTTAGGATTCTTCCTATGTTTTCTTCGCATTGGAACTGGAGCGTTTATTTCAATGTCTTTGCAGTCCTCCAACTCTTCAATTACTTTATCCAAGTGATACTGGAGCATATGAATTCTGATCATGCTCCATTCTTTCTTTTTACAGAAGGGACATTCGTACTTGGGTGAACCATTGCGGTTTTTGGAAATTACTGGCGTTCTCTCCATAATCCTGTTCAAAGCTAGAGTCATCCGTTTCTCAGGAACCGCATTTGGTAGTTTATCCTTGATAAGGGTCATGATGTGCCTTCGTAGCTTGTGAGTTGTAAGGTTTCCACTTCCAGTGAACGTATCTCCGCAGAGATTACACTTCCAACGGATACACTTCCTCGACTTATCGTAATATCTTTCAGTCGCCAGATCCAACTCGACTCTAAAGAGTGGGGTCTTCCGAGGCCAGCGCTTTGCTAATAAGGTAACCTTCTCGGTGTTACCGTCGTCATCCTCAGGTTCACTTTGGGATTGGTTGTCAGCGGCGGCGTCTGAACAACCATTATCGTCATCAGGACAAGAACTGACATCAGAATTCGCACGGTCTTCTTTGTCGTCTTCTTCTTCTGATGATGATTCAATTTTAATATCTATGGGCCCCTTTGAATCGTTGTCTGTTTCTGCTTCTTCTTCGCTCCAGTTGGTCTCACAGGACTTCATTTCCATGTTTGAGGAAGACATTGGAAGTTCCTGGACTGGAAAAGATTGTATACTTCCTGTTCTGGACGACTTCCTTCTGATTTTAATTGTTTCCAACTCCTCTGACGTCTTTGACTTTGGAGTAATCTTCTGCAAAGAAATTCGAGGAGCTGAACGAGCCAGTTTGGATGAAGCTGAAAAATGTTGTACATGAATATTAAATTAGCTAACTAGGTATAAAATTTAATATAATTCTACAACTATTTTCTGTTAAATATTACCATCGCTTATATTTAACTTTACCTTTAGCCAGGGTTTCATTTCTTAAACTTTTCGCCATGCTGTCGTTCATCTTATCTTTCCTAGCGCCAGTGCTCATTCGCTTATCATATTCCTGAACACGTTGCTGGTCCTTGCCCCCTTTCTCCATGACCTCTTGAAGTTGCTGAACATGCATGTCCATTTGCAGCCGAATGTTCTCAAAGGTCTGAAATAGTTCGAGAAAGCTGGTGGCGATGAAGGAACACTCGTCACAAAGTGTAACCAACAAGTTTACATTATCCGAACCAGATGATATAACTGAAGAAGAAGATGATAAGTGTGTCAACTTCGTCACGTCAACTTTCAAGTAGCGAAGGAGCATTTTGAATGCGGTTGTCGTTGTAGAATTAAGTCGATCACGCTCCTCGCCATCTCGAGTCCTTTTAAAAACAGATTTAGGCTTGAGACAGAGAAGGCAAGTGCCTTTCGTGTCGATTTCCAAAGGTAAATTGGACATGTTGTCAAAGGTAAACTGGTCAATCGTTACGTAAAATCATAACCGACAAGTTGCAGAATTGTTTTGACGTGACACTGGTGACAGAAAGCAGAACGAAGGAGATCCTGGAGAGGATTTGTTGAAGTTTGCAGACCTTCACAAACAACAGATGCAGATGTTGTGTGTAATCTGCCACACCAAAACAGGGGCAACGAAATACTTGAAATCAGCCAAGTTTGTTTATGAAGACAATCTGCTGTCCAGCATCCAGCAAGCATCACAAATCATAACAAATCGCAAAAAAACCTCCTGTCACATTTGTTTATTGTTGTTAATTCTCATTTGGTAGTGGTCACATTTTCCAAACACGTCATAATTCGTAATCGCAAGAAAAATGAATCACGCAAGTCTATTAGCGAGATCCGTATCAGCTTCTGGAACACACGCTAAAGGCTCCAGAGAGCTCTTCAGGTTTATCCGTAATCGTCAATTATGTGAAGGTACCGGTGCCACTCACAGTCAGATAGCACCCATTCTCTGGAACTGGACGTCCCCGCACAACCAGGCAGACAATTGTGTTCGCCATGTTCCAATCTGTCGACGGCTTCATTTGTCAAGGATTGTGGAACAGCCAAGGGCGAGACCCTTTATTCCGACGCCAGAGGAAAGAGAGAGGATTTTGAGAAATGCACGAAATCCAAAGGTCACTGGTGAAGAAGGGAGAGAGGAGGCTTATCTTAAGGCGCATCCGTACAGGAATTTGATCACTTGGAAATCTAAGTCAGAGCTTGCTCAGTTGCTTATCGACAATGTCATTTACAATGAAAGTAGGTGATTTCGGATTGTCAAAATTAATATTTCATATTTGTGTTGAGGTCAGAGGTTGAAGGCGCTTGCCCTATAACTTTACTTTTAAATACTTTTCATTGTTTCAGACGGATTATTTGTGACAAATAAGCCTTTTGGAGTTGGCGTTAGAAACCCTCCGCCACATCGAGTTTTGGTGGACTACTCGCAGATTCATTTGCGAGGAATTGTCACCTCCCCGTATACGTTGGAGGATGTAATTCCCGAACTCAGAGCGAGATTGGGGGAACCAGAGTTGGTTCTTGCGAAGAGCACTGAAAAGTATATACATTTTTATATTTTGTACATGTTCGGGGGAGGGGAGGTAGGTGATGACTGGTTAATTGGAGGAATTTTTAAATATTTTAGGTTGACATCCGGCCTCGCCGTTTTTGCAAAAGATGAAGCGACTGGGAAACGGTTCTCGTCAGCTCTGAAGTCATCCAAAGGTCATTATGACACTCAATATAAGTACAACGTGGTCACGATCCTTCCACCTGCGGGATTGGATCCTCATAAAGTGGAACGATTGGGAGTTCAAATTAAAGTGGGCGCTGAGAAAGAAATTGGCCAGGTATGTATGCTTCAAACCGTATTTCATCCTGTGTCCCATATTATTCTTCTGCGTCTTTTAGTTTCTTGACAAAGTTAATTAATATATAATTAAACTTTAAATGCTTGTAGCCTGTGCTCCTGAGGGAGTACTCCGCAAACGCAGTCAAGAGGAGGGAAGTCGTGGCAGTTCACGTGCAGACGAAATTACTGAACGCTGGTGCGAATGGAGGTTTTCTCCTTGAAATTAACACTTCGTCAGTGGTCCACAATTTCCTCAGGATATTCTGTGCGGACAAGCTCGCCCCCATTTTAGGAGATCACTTGTACTCGTGTAGAGTGCAAAGTTTGAGGGGAATTCCAGTAAAAATTGACCCAACGCATTTAGTGCCAGGTTCATCGCAACAGGTAGCTATAAGCTAATAAACTAGTGATGGAGGATTTAGTCGTAGATTTAGATTTAGAGATGGAGGGAAGTCATGTGTCAAGATCAAGATAAAATATATTTTATATATCGCCTTCCAGAAACTCCCAGCCAACATCTTGGACATTTTGGAACTGAAACGGCCCGAGGATACCCTAATCGTCCCTGCCCATGTTCATCTTCGCTCATACAAAATACGAAAGTTTTTGGGGATGGGAATGGAAATGGAGTTTGAAGCTCCATATCCTCCACACTTCAAATGGACAAGTGCGCAACTTGGAATCATCTTAGATGACGGACGGCCATAAAATCATAGTCAAACAGTAGAATAGTAAGAATTTTCTTTCCTTTCAAAGGATTTTTTGTATCATTTTTGAAGCGAGTAAAAGTAAACGATTTATTTGAGTGACGATTTAACAATAAGAAAAAATAAAGAGTAAAATATTTCAAGTTAAACTTCTTCGGCAATCATCATTTCCTCGTCGGATTCGTGAATTTCCTCAACAACACTTGCCTCCTGCGCTTTAAGCAAACCAGCAGCCGGGGAGCGAATAAGAGACATATTTCTTTGGACTTCGATGACGTCCTTCGCCTTCTCGATTGTCTTGGCTTTCTTCATTCTCTGCATGATAAATTGGGCGGAGCGTTTCTGCTTGATTACCTCCACTTTCTTCATTGCGTTTACTAAAACGAACAAACAATCAAAAATTAGCCTTCAGCTGTGCCTGACTGCAAACTAGTCAATTCTTATTTTTAAAACGTTCAGAGGGTTATTATTCAGAAGCAGTAAAGTAAACTCACCTGTTTTATGCCACAACTCCCGATCATACTTCACTGGCACATTCCGCCTTTTCTCGAACTCGAAGGAGGGATCAACGGCCAGTTCCTTCCCAGCAGATTTTCGGAACGCCTTCGTCCACCTAACTTTCCTTGGGTTCTTCTTCTTCTTGAAGGCGCAATGGCATTTTGATCTGCAAAATCTGAAGACCTACAAAAATCAAACAGAAATAGAACGGCAACACTTTTAGTTTCGACATTATACATATCCAAATTACTGCTGAAATATGAATGATGACATGAAAGAAATTACATGTCACATGTCAAACATGATCAATGATCAATGATGGTTTACTTACTTTACTGTCATTTCTTACAAACTGAATCCCATGTCCTGGGAATACGTTTGAAGAGCAAAAGTAGCACTTTTCAATACGCATCTTATCAGAAATTAATTGTATCAATCATAAACTAATTTTAATCTACAATCTACAAAAATTCCACCCCAAATGACACGATGGGCTTGTTTGTTGACTGTTTTAATGTTTCGCTAAACACTAAAGAAAGACAAAAGGACAAACCCCTGGCAATAAAAAACTGCTTAATCCTATTCGTAAGGTTAACACTGCTAAGTTGTAGGTCAATTAATTAATTTTAACAATAAAGGTGCCTGTGCATTTGTAACTTGTCAGCAGGCAGAAGGGGCATGTGTTTATTGACAAGAACGAAGGCAGGCTGTAGATGTGTGGCTTTATATTCACCTGTGCACGTGTGGATATACAATAGGGGGCTTGCGCCATTACTCGGGGCGAAGCGAGACAGTGACATGAATAACGTCAAGTTCTAGATGGCAAGGGTATGCAATGCATGCAGCCATGCATCAATGAATGCATTTTTTATATTTCAATTTTGTTATATAATTTTTCTTTGATTTTTAATTATTTTTATTCGAAACTTAGGAAAATGCGGTTTAATATAATTGCGCTGAATATATTTATTAATTAAGCTAATTGATGTATTTATGCAATTTAATTAAAATTAGGAATCCCGTTGTATATGCTATTTCTCATCTAAATGTCACTTCTCACTTCAACACATACTTAAATCATCCGAATTTGATAATATTATTATGGGGAAAATATAGAAGAATGTATTTAATTTAATTGAAATGTTCGAAAACAACGCTTTAGCACGAATCACAGGTCCATCATATTTCAAAATACAAATACACATGATAATTGACAATATTCCAAAACTATAACAAATCATATACTTAAAGGATCCTCAGGAGATTGAATTCCCTCCTCAAGCTCCAGGTCGAGTTCTTCCAACTTAACACAATTGACGGGGACAGGGAGCTCCTCCAGAGGATAAGAAGAAGGTCCGCTGTTTTTGAGATCTTCGTTTAAGTCTTCAGTGGGAACCAGTTTTGAGTTAGTCCTTTTCATGGCGTCTTCAACAGCTCTCTCCAAGTGACAGCGAAGGATATGCAGCTTGAGTTCCGCACCATGCTTTCGAAATCTCCGTTTGCATATAAAGCACTCACAAATCTGCCTGTTATCTGCACCTCCTCTGGAAGCAACCAACACCATTTTCCCCATTAAAGCAGCCACTGCTTCATCAAAACTAGCGTCACTGACGTCGTCCGGGATTTTGTCCTTGAGCACGATCCTAGTATGCGTCAGAAGATTATGTCGGCGGAGATTGCCTTTGTCGCGAAATGGCTCTTCGCAAAGAGCACATTGTCTTCCAACTGGTTTTTCTTTGCGATTTCCAAAGTGAAGTGTTTTCTTGTGGTTGGCCAGGGAAACCTCATCCAAAAAGGGTCGTAAGCAGTGATCACATTCCAGAGCTGGTGTTTCTTTTGCGTGAAATTCGAGTCGGTGAGCTTTGAGTTTGCGCGGATAAGCAAAGCAGCTACCGCAAAGGTTGCACTTAAACTTTTTCGATTGTCCAAAATTAGTTGCGTGAGGACTGGCAGATGTTTGGAATTTACGGTGTGGATTTTTTGTGTGAAAGGCAATCTTGTGGCGCCTCATGGATTGGGCCTGAGTAAACGATTTTCCACAAACATCACATTTCGCGAGTGGCTTTCCGGAGTGATAAAAATATTTGTGGCAATTAAGTGAATTCTTGTTTATAAAATATTTTCCACAGATGTCACATGGAATTCTGTTTTTTTTAAGTTTTTTAGGACGAACTTTGGGAGGAATTATAATTGGAACAGGCGAAGCGGCAGGCTCACCAAATGAAGCTTCACTAGAATTATCTTCATTATCAGGTTGATATGCAGGATCAGGATCATTGTCGTTGCCTTTATCAAGATATTCCTCTTCCTGAACTTCAATTTTAACTCCGACTGCTCTTCTGGAGTCTTGAATGTTCTCAAGTACGTCTTTAAGATGACATTTCAAAATATGAATTTTTACATCCGACTTTTCATACCGCCTTCTGTCACACAGTGGACATATCCAAAGCTTTTTATTATTCTTAACAACTTGTCTAGATTTCTCAAGGATATCTTCCATAGAATCATTTAGCTCTTGCTCGGAAGCCCAGTCTGGTAGAGGCTCGGATAACACTGACATCATAGCTTCAAATTGAAGGGTGCCGAGAACTTTTGTTAACTGTTCAGAGGAATTAGCTTCGTTCCTTGTGGAAGACATTCCACCAATCAATTCATTCTTGCTGTTGTGGCATTCGGAAGTCAGTTTTGAATTTGAATTGATCGTATCATCAATCAGATTTTGCATAGGGATATCGATGTCTGAGACCGTTATGGATTCGCTGATATCTTCTGATTTCAACGAACAGAAGCTTCTGCCAATGGCGGAGGCTCGGTTCCGCTTCAACAAAATTTTCGCCTCGCTCTTGTTTACTGGAATTTTCGGTTGGGACGAATTCAATTTGTATGAACCTACAAAATACAAAACAAAAAACGTTAGAGCATCTGTTTTGATTATGGATTATGTTATCGTCTTTAATTTGAGATTGTAATTAAGTTGTAAAAAATATTTCCACGCACATTTTTCCAATGTTTCTTTCCGCAACTGCTCCGCAAGCCCACTTCCAACTCCTGTGCCCGTCCTTCTCCGATACTCTCGAACACGATCGCCATCCTTCTCTCCTTTCTCAATGTACTGCCGAAGTCTCCAAGTGCAGTGTTCCAGCTGCATCCGAATCCGCTCGAAATTTTGGTACAGCTCGAGAAACTCGTCGATAAGGAAGAAGCACGTGTCGCACAAGTTAACAGCCAAGTTTATGAAAGAATCATGAGCAAATGAAGTTTTAGTTGTGTGCACTTTCCTAATGTCAATCTTCAAGTAACGAAAGAGCATTTTAAATGCGGTTGCCGTAGTTACGTCAAACTTGCTCCCACTTTTGTCGAATGGGACGCAGTTGGGGTTGAGACAAAATAGGCAAGTGCCTTTCGTATCGATTTCCAAAACTGAATTAGCCATTGCTTTAGGAGTTTATAGAACAATTATATTTCACTAATTGTATGTTAAATTCAAATTATTTTAATTCAAAGTTCCTTAAAAAATAATGACTAAAATCCAGCTGTGCCGTGATGTGCAGAGCTGTGAGAAGCTGCAAGTGCAGTTAGTGCAGTGTTTACATCTGAGGTGAGAATATGCCCACGTTGCCCTTCAAAATGTGCAATACTTGCATAATGATAGACCCAGTCATAGAGTATAGTTTTCAGCGGGAAAGGAATCTTGGGTGTCTGTCAGGTGTGGGCTTATTGGGGCGAGCACTTTACAGCACACGATCTTACACTCTGCAGCACATGAACTCCCGGCACACAATTTACCCCTCTACACCA
>JAQFZW010003359.1:0-13247 GCA_034687055.1 Heteromurus nitidus
CGTGTATTCTTTCACGGCGGAAAGTGCATATGGTCATGTTAATGTCGGCGACCAGGTGCAAATATACATTTTTATTAATGTGCATACTTTCGTCATGTGCAAACTTAGAGTTATAAATTAAGGCTTGTCACACAAGTCGTGATAATTGACGTTGTTCAGCTCGAAGTAACAAATAGGATTTGAACTGTTTGAAAAAAAAGTTTCGTTGACAGTTGACAGTAGTAAGTCATAAAATGTTGATGTCGGAGATTTGTTTGCAAGATGTAAACGAGGGATTTTCGAGCTGGGAAAACTTGTAATTTATTCTCGTTTCATGTCAATCAACAAATATAAAGTTTCAAATTGAAGAGCCTTATTTTTCATGTGAAGCTAAAACATACATAGTTGCCAGTTATAAATATAATTGCTTGATGTGATTCATATATAGCAAAACATTTGTATTATTACTTGTGGCTATATACGTTCTTAAGCCATTTTTTGACATTACATAACATTTACGTTTGCCTGTAACATGTAGTACACCAAGAAATCTCACACTTGTCAGAGTGACGCATTTCCCAAAGAGTAAAAATCAACAATAAAACAGCCATGAAAGACACTTTCTGTTTGACTGGTTTCGTTCCTTTGGTTATTATACATTTGAGTTACAAAGCAACAACTTTTGTTGCATGTGAAATGCAGAGAGACGAGAGGAGGAGAAGACGTAGGAGGAAGTCATTTTGTGGTTTATTTCGTTTTATTTTCTTTGATTAGTATTGGATTAGTGCTAGTTTGTTTCGTGGTGGGATCGTTATTTAACATCATACATGACATCTTCCCTTCAACAGAAACTTTCTGTACAAGATTTTTCGTCAACTTTAAGGGTAGTGTTTAGCAGCTCACACATTATGTTCATCATCATGAGAATATATTATGCATATAATGAATTGTAAACTACACCTTGTGAACATGAGAATATTATATGGTTCAATTGAAGAATATTATTGCCTAATGTTTGAAACTCTCAAGTCTGAAGCTGCTCACAAAAAAGGAAGGAAAAGTTTACCTAAAATATCATATCGTTTGGCTTTAGAATATATATGGCTCTTCTCTCCATCTCTGTCTACTTACACATCTACGCAGAAATGCATATATACGTGTAGGTATATGTGTTTATATGGTCTCTGATCACGACAAAAATGGAAGTTTTGATGTGGGAGTGAGAATGAATAGACTTTCGCAAAAAAAAGATGCACATGTCAACCTCTCTCTTAAATAATATATAAAAAAGTTTCCATTTTAAAACATGGTTTTGAAAGCTTCATAAAGCGAAAATCACATGTTTACGTCTTCTCTCTCATAATGTATCTAAGAAACATATAATTTTGAGTCAATTGCCATTAATGAGCATCATCCAAGTGCATACATCACATTCCCTGCGCATCTCATCGTCTTCTCTTTTTTCTCTCGAAAAAATCACTCTTTCTCTTCCAACCCTTCCACACAATACTCACAATCCTGCCAAGTTTGATGAAAAATTTTTGCCAGTAATAATCAAAAAGACTTTTTCGAAGTTTTGATGATGATGCACGCAAAAATGTGCACACATCTCTGAGTTCAGCGCACATAATCTGTGATCGCGCTACGCACGTAATCTTTTTTAAACAAGTTGCGAGTTGGGAGCAACAGGATAGAAAATGGTTGTTCTTGCTTTATGCCTAGTTAATCTCAATAACATAAAATATGTGAAGATACGGGAGACCACTCCTTCAACTTTGATTTGCCATTTGTAACTGATATTTGATTTTAGTGCATGATCGCAATCTACTAATAATTCTGAAGGGAAAAAAGCGATTATGATTAATATTCATCTGATATATGAGTTTTCTGTTACTCTGCCCCATACGGATCGTAATATAGTCATCTTCATATAATTTGCAATGTTAATTTCACTTTCAACTGATAAAAGACGAGCAATTTTTTTTAAAAAAGCATTAATTAATCAATAATGGCATTCATCAATGCATCACCGTGATTCAGTCATTAAGAAAAGGAACTTTACATTCAGACGAACAGCAGCCCATTGCACTCATCAACTCAACACGTATTCCTTTCAGACATTCATATAGATCGCAGCGTCATCATCAATATCATTTATATGCATATAATATAGGTACGGAAGTGTAACGCCGAGAGAGACGACATTCATTCCGTAGGCAAACGAGTTTATAATGTTTCGCCTGGTGTTTTTTTTAAATATTGGAATTGGTAATAAATGGTAATAGTAAATCATTTCCTTGTTACCAGACGCTGCAGAAGAGCCCCTTCAAACATGTCAAGTTGGTTACAAGAACAAAGTAGAACTGATGTCGTAATAATGCGTGCTTCGCATGCGACGAGCTGAGCTCAGCGTAATACACATTTTTTGCGATGATGAGAGACCGCATTGCAGCGTATATTAAAATCAAAATGTATATACATTTTAATTGCATACCGAGAATGCGAATTGAGATTGAATACAATATTATTACTATGCTTCCCTGAATTTGTATTGTCAAACAGGGGGAAACATCCTGCTTCTATCCTTGCGTTTTTTTAAACTTCTGAATTGAAAATGTTTTTATGTACTCTAAATGCCGTAGGTTTCTCACGGAAACTTTGCGAAAAAAATTCCTCTTTGAAGGCGTAACATCGACAATATAATGAAATCCTGACTTTTATTGAAACTCAGAAGAATGAAAAGTGCAAGTGCTTATTACTCTCAATATTGCCAAGTACATTTTCTTGCTGATGATAATTGTTTACGGGGATGTTAGCGACAATTAAAACCTCCTTTGAGCACAACTCCTGCGACACATGTAATTTCAGTAAATCCTGCAGTCATGTATGACACGTGACTTGGCTCTATGTTATAATTTTAGGTATGGAAGACTCGGAAGTTGAGAGTAAATATAACGGCAACGATGTGCAATAGACAATGGTCGTGTGCGAAATTACATGATTCTGAAGTTCTGAAGAGGCCATCAAATTGCATACGCTAACAGCGTATTTGCATGCCTAATTTTGAGTGTATTCAAACGAGCAGGTTGCAATAACTATTTCCCAAAAGAGTAAAAAAAACATATTATGAATATTTCCAAGCACTAATCGGTCAGATTTTTCACTGGAAAGTTAAATAACCACTGCCACCACAGATGCATGTGGATAATATATAACATTATTATGCAATGGGCCAACTCTGTAATCTCTGTGCTGCTGAATAGACACGAAAACTGTGCATCATAATAATGATCCTTCCTCGACGCTAACCCATCATACTTTACAAAGTTTCCCTAATGATCAAAAGTGCAACTAGGCTAATGATTTAATTCCACGATTAGTAAATATTATGATGATTTGGTTTCGCCGACAGTCATGTCACGTCTCACGTCGCAGCTCCCAAACCTGACGATACAAGATCTTCCTATATCATTTTATGCAATATTAATAACTTGCATGCATATTATGTTGCATTTGAGAAATTTAGCTTTCAGTCACAAAATGTTACAAAGAGGATTTTAAGCTGTGGGAGAATACTTGATGAAAGAAGCTTCCTACCTAATTTGTATACCTTCATTCATATATCTAGTGTCTTATATTATGCAAATTATGATATGAGCTTCAATTTCATATGTCATTCAAACAAAGTGAAGTCAATCATGCTTCCAATCTAACTGCAAGTCTGAACTAAATTATGGCTCACCTCGGACTCTGTTTTGTAACCGTTTGCAAAAACAACTAATGTTTCACGGAAATGGATAATTTGCAAATCTAGGTTAGCCACACACAGAGAGAAATGGAACATTTTATACATGTCTGCACGACAACGACACCACTGCTTGACTCCGTTACCTTAATTGTCAATTAACTTTGTGCTATGCTTAATTAGCGGTAACACCAATGCCATATCACTTCTAACTTCCAATTCGTTCCCAGTTGCATCACATTAGTGTAACTGTGTTAGAACAATTATAGACGATTTTTTTTCTCAAAAAAAAATTGGAAATTTCGTTATGCCCCAGATCAAAATTAGAGTCACCTTTCCGTCAAAGAAATTGACAAAGACACGCCACGGCCACGGTGACCTGTAACCTGTCCATTGATTAAAAAAATGAATGATGATTACTTCGAATTCGAATGACTCTCATGCTTTTTAACCGAGGTTAGATACATTTCGAAACCGTTAAAATTCGATTTATGAAGAACAAGTTTGTAAAGAAATCTCTGTACTTTTTGTTCCTGTACGCAAATGAGCATCGGCCACATGTTTCTCCTAATCTCTTTATACCTCAAAACTATGCCGGGAAAGTGTCTGGATGATGTTGTGAATGTCTACAAGACATCATCGGCGAAACTTGAGCCTCTCTGGAATTATGTCCATGTGCGTGCATTGTTTGTTTTTCAGTCTGATTGTCTGAAGGTCTGAATGTGCATCGCTAATTGACTAATTATTTGTGACTCTTACCTGACACTGCTTTCCAATTATCGGCTGGTAAGTTCGAGACACTAAATTATTGGATACACATTAATAATTATCATTTTCTCTCACATCTGACATCTGAGAAAGAGGTTTTACTGTGATTTGTTACTTTTTACTTTTAGTCCAGTGTCCAGAGCAAATCTAAAGCTGTCAAGTCAACTATTGACTTTAACCGTCAACCGTGGCTGCAATGCATCGCCGCTACATCTCCTCCACGTGTAGACGACTTGCATCTTCTTCAGATGCTAAACCTCGCAAAAAGACTCATTGGGTGAGTTTGGAATTTTGGGATTTATATCCATTAACTTTTCGCATTCAACATTTAATTGTGTTGACATAAAATGGATTTTTCGGAGGTGGTACAGGGCATGTGTATGCGTATATTCTGGTTGAAAATTTTGTCAATTTTTGTTCTGTTTTAGGCGGAGGAATTGAAGCAACTTAATAATGTGAATCGAGCTTTGAATCATTTTGACGATTTCTATGGCAGCGTATATCTTCAACAATGGGCATCATTGAGGTTAGGCCTCCTATCACCTCCAAAATATATGGCGATTCCGAACACCTTCACTGGAAGCATGGATAGTATCTCAGAAAAGCTGGAAGGAATGGGGGCATATGGTATACGTCAGCGATGGACAGAAAATCACGAGCTTATCGATAAGGAACGCAAGGAAGTCGACATGAACAAGGATTTAAGTCGACTTCATCAGGTGGACAAGACGCTGGAAGCGATTGCTGCAACGAAAAAGGCTGAAGAGTTGGACGTTTTGTACCAAAACGCTCCAACAAGTAAACGAGAGGAAATGCGATTACACAAGGGTACACTGAACAGAATTATCTCAGATTCTTCCGAAGGTATGCGTCTATACTGGTTACAAATTAAAAGCGTATATATTACAATATAATTGTTTCAGTGAAAATACTCACGTAATATTGACAATTAAGAAGTAATTTGATTTTATTGTTAAATTGAAAATGAACAGCTGCTGCCGATTTTGTCCCATCCACGAAGTTGAAAGGAGTTGATGACTTCACATTTGATTCGGAGTACTTTGCGTCATACTTGCAAAAGGTTGGGCCTTCTGAAGACGACCTGGAACCAGGCGAACGTCGAGGAAATGATGTAGCCGAGGTTCAGTTTATTAAATCGTTGGACTATCAAATAGAATTTCCTAAGCTCCTCATACCTTACTCCTTCGAAAATGGATCTGCACTGAGTTTTCCGGCGGCTGGCAGAGATAAGGCTACAGGTACTGCTACCATTCACATTACCATCAACCATCTAGTCGTTGTTTGTTTTGATACTTCAGAAATTAATTTTACGAAATTGTGTATATGTAGGTCTTCGAGAGTATATATGCGTCAACGGAGCTTCAATAATTCCAGTGATGGCTTTAAATCTCAGACCAGACACGAACCTTCTCGACTTGTGTGCCGGACCTGGAACAAAGTCCCTTTTGAGTTTGATGACGATGTCCCTAAATTCTATTACATGTAATGATTTGGAAACGTCTCGCTTAAATCGTATTCAGCGAATATTTTCTGAATTTACTGGTAATTAAAAATTAATTCCTAATACTAGTTTATGCAATTGGATTTGCAGTAGTATTTTCTGAAAATGTAGTAATGATGTATTGTATGTATGTATTTTTAGGTTCTAGCAGCCCACCTTCAGTTGAATTAACGAAATACAATGCAAGGGACTATCCAGCGACTCAAGAATTTTCCAGAGTACTTGCAGACGTACCCTGCCAAAATGACAGAATTTCATGTACAGTTCCGGATAATAACCTTTTCAAGCCCCGGAGGACGAAGGAACGGTTGCAATTGGTGAAGACTCAAAAGGAAATTTTACATTCTGCATTGAAGGCTTTAGACAGGAAGGATGGGAGTACCGTTGTATATTCAACATGCACCTTGAGCCCCATCGAAAATGACGGGGTAGTAATGAATTCCCTCAAGGAGACTGACGTGTTGGACTTGCACATTGATTTACTTGGCCTCATGAAGTTAGTGGCTCCTTTTGAGCGAGCTGGCGTATTCAGAACCGTTCGTACAAGATGTGGTGTTCTCGTGATACCAAATACTGTTTGTAATTTTGGACCTATGTACATCTCTAGAATAGTTGTAAAGCCAACTTTAGCAAATAATCTAGCAAATAGTGAGAAGCAGACTCTAGAATAGATAGATGATATACACTGAGATAGTTTTATAGTCACTTTAAGCTAGAATCTTGAACGATTTAGTACCCCGTTTTCCCTCGGCCATGTATACAGAGAGTACGAAAAATGTAGGTTATGTATGCATTAAATGTTACGCTACTACTACCGGATGTGCAGGAATGGAATAAAATTGGTTCGGTGGATAGAAATAAGTACTCGAGTCTTTATTTTCTTGACAAGATGATTCACCGTGATGAACATTTTCATTTTGAGTAGTGAGAGCCGTCAATAATTTTTGCGAGATAAGTAATGAGCACGGATTGACATGACATGTCAGCATTTATATTTCTTGGCTCATTTACAGATTACGCTAAGCATTTATGAAAGTATAAATATAGCTGAAGATTCCGTCGGTGCTTCATCACGCAGTCTTTGCGAAAGATGGAATTCACAAAACCAGCTACATGTGAATATTTAAAACGCAAGATGGTAAGAATGAAGGAAAAGGGGGGACGAAGCTTCAGAACTCTGCTATTTTTGGATGAGCCAGCTCAATCTGTAACAAACCAGTCAGTCAGACAACGCACAGTGGAGTGGAAAAGGACACACTTACTTCAAATAGAAGCAACTTATTGCGATAATCACGCAAGCGGAGGCTTACATATACGACATCCTCTCCGCCGCTATATACTTTTAATGAAAACTCACTTTTCCATCTCGTCAAGAACGTATGTTACTTTCATATGTTCAACAAAAAATGACTCCTTTCTTTTCGGTTCTCTTTTCCACTCTGCGCTTTGCTAAGAATAAATCCATACTGTTATTAACGTTTCTTGCTGTTGGCCTCACGAGTTTCCGAACGCACACTTACGCTTCTTGACAACGTGTGGTGGTGTGTTTCTGCTCTCTCAGTTGAAGAATTTCGTTTTGCGACGGACATATATCCATTCCACCTCTTACTTAACTCATTCATATATACATATAAGCCAGTCCATGATGGCATATATGGTTCTGAAGATCTTCAGTAGAATGAGTGAATTTAAGTGAGTACTCATTTTTAAAGCAGACAGCTTCGAGAGTCGAAAGCATATTGATAGACTGCATATAACACTCTTTCTTAAGTTGACTCACTCAATTTCTCGGATGAAAAAATGACGCTACTTTGTATCTCATTCCCATTGTCAGCTAGTATATGGCGGCCACCCTCTTTCATTTTGATTTGTGTCATGTTATGTATGTATGCAGTTTCAATTATATCTCTTCATATCATGTGGATAACCTGAAAATATTCAACGAAGATGCTTGAAACTATATTCCAAAACTTCATGTGTTGTGTATTTTTGAGTGAATGGCACTCTCCAAAGTGAACCAATTTTTTGAGTGGTTCAGATTTTTATCGATCTTTAACTTGCTAAAATGTGAAGTCCACACCGAACATTGAGGAGTATTGTAATGGCAAAGAGATGGGCGAATAAATTAGGTTAACTGATCTGGTAAGAAAACATGGGAATGTTTAGTTAATATTTTATGACCAGTTTAACGTGAGCGGATGATGTAACTTGTATCATTCACTTGGACCGTCTGAATATATTCCTGGTATGCTAAGGTCTAAAACTCGACGATCTTTACAGATAAATCTTTGAGAAAGGATTTAGGAAAATATACTTAACTTGAACTCGTTCAGTTCAAAATGGCATGACATGATGCTACCCATTCGTATTACAGCTGAAGTTTTGATTTTTCACATCAGCAGGATTTCATTGAAAATACAATTGTCTTTGATTAGAAAGCATGTAGATATCATCATATGGATATATATATATCCTTTCTTTCTCTTAATGCCGTTCCATAAAATGGAGTGTTTACTCGCCCCCTTTCTCAAGTATTGAATTGCTCAATAGCAATTTTTGACTGTCACCATTTTCTATTTCCCTTTTCTTGACTTTCAGCAGCAGTGAGTCTATTTTTCTTCAGAAATAACATCCATAGAACAGGAGAGCATCATGCCACATGATCTTGTGATTAGACACAAGTGAAAGACATTACTGCGTGGCAACCTATATATGTTTTGGATTTAAGTTATTTCAGTTTGTGTAGGATTGGAATATATATTTCCTTTGAGGAGAAACCGGAGGGTATATAATATGTGTATCTTAAGCACCCTCACAGTGTCCAATCTCCTTTCACACAACAAATCTGAAGAGTTTTTGGTTTTAGAACTCGAATGACAAGAATATGCAGAGGCATAACATTTCGACTCGTTACTCCAATTGCCAATATGGAAGGAACTCCGCGAGGTTTCTCTCTCTCTGTTCGAGAGTTCGTTCATTATCGGTATTCAGGTAGACGGTGAAGCTGCACGCGCTCCTCTCTAATCGTACGCATTCGCCTCAAGTTGAGGAAACGATTTTGATTTCACTTAAAGACTCTCTCGCTCTCTCTCCGAGGTCTCATATACAGTTTCTCGTGTCGTCTTTTGATTTCTCCTCTACCAAAATCATATGTAATAATTCCATAATCATCAAATTATAAGTTCGAGAGTCAACATCTTGTTTCTTCGTCGTGTCGGCAAGAGATACACTTTGAGCATATATTCTCCCACGGCCACGGACTCGCTGGCTCCGAAGTTCGGGAGCTCAAGGAACTTCGTGCCAACGGAGAGTTAGATTCTGTAGGCATACTTTCGATATAATTTAACGCTTAACTTGTGAGGTATTTTCCTCTACATATTTATATTTCTCTCTCTCTCTCTCTCCTTCCGTGTTTGCATGAGACTTTTGGAAGGTAGCATAAATTCATGTTTCAAAACTATTTACTAATATCTCCATGTAAATGCTTATATATCCATCCATTTCCATAAACATTTTTTGTATACATGGTGCAGTTTGCGGATCTAAATCTGATATCAAGGAGGAGAGAGAATTTCCAATCTAAAACACGAATTATTACTTTGAACTCCCGTCGTAGTAGATATACTCGTGCGATGAGGATTGAAGATTTGCGCATTTTTATTGCATAGGAGACTTGCTAAAAAAATTATTACATATATGCTAGCCGAGATTCTTTTAATCTTGTGCAACACTAGTACTATAGATGATTAACAAAATCACAATATCAACGTTGTGCGTTTTCTCATTTTCGTGGTCCAATTTATTTTGGGCAGCACCCGCAGACATGTCTGCAAATTTATATTACTTACGGGATAGGACGTAAGTATATGGACGTGGAAATACATGGAGGAATATATTTGAGGAAAAGAGTCTCGCAAAGTGATGTGCTGACAAGCTCCAGTGTCCTCCATTTTTAGTAATTTCCTATTCCCCGATAAGATAACCCGGTTGCGGAAATCTTCTCAAGAATGACTCGTGGTAGTTACTGTGACGAGTGCGTACACGGGCAATAACTACCTAAATCTACAGATATACTGAAATAAATTAAGTGAAGTGGTAGGTGATATGACATATTTAAGTGTTACGTAAAAAGTGAAGTTCATGAAACCGAGTGCAACAGATCGATAAACCACAAATTCGCATTTAGTTTTAAACGCCGTGATTTGATCCGAGATTTCTGACAAGCGCTACTTCTGATCAACGGAATGTGCAAAAATATTTTCATATCACGCAAGTTATTTTGTTGTTGGCATATCTGTATAATATAGTTCGAAACTTCGACAAAGGAGGCAAGTCTGAAGTAGGTATAAGCGGAACTGTAATTTGAAGACGATTGTATGTGTGGAACTGGTTCCCCTGGAATTCTACACCGTTCAACTATCATCATAATATGCGTTTGACGAAGTATCGTTATTAGTAAATATAAAGACGCCCAAAGAGACGCAGTCTGAATTTGAACAAAAGTGACGGAGGAGATTTTGCCATGCAAGTTCAGTAATTACATGCTAAATAAACCATTATAACAATAGAGAAGGGTGTTCGAAGTGAGCTGAAGTGGTTGAAGAAGTCCTCTTGCAGTAGAGGATGGGTGATAGTGGATTGAATTCTGACCCTAGTCCATGTAACAAAGCAAGAAAATTTCGACGTAGTGTGTCATTTAAGCCCACCATAGAAAATTGTAATGCTGTAGACGACGAGGAGAAAACGCGTAGTAGCAACGTTGTAGAGGAAAAGGATGTGCTTTTACAACATCACCATGACCTAAGTAATTTATGCAGAGACCTGCAACAACACAAGTTGGACATGCAACGTCAGCACCTGCAATTAGCAGAGGCGATTAGGCAGCTCGGGGCAACGTATGAGTTGGACCCAGTCCATCCCGATAAATTGAGACGGAAGGATGGTCGGGACGAGCATGGCATGAATGGCGCAGCATTAGCATCATCATCCACCACCTCAGCTGCAGTCAGCTCCACGACGACTACTGGTGGAAACCGTGACATCTGGGATGAGGAAGTAGCCAGTGAATCTTTCGACGACGAGGGGGTGATGACGGAAATTCCCGAGCTTTCCAATGCCTACTCCAGTGGTCTTCCCCCAAGAACGATTCCATTCCGGTCAGCTTCATTCTCCCAAGTTGACATAACCTCCGAAGGGAAGTATGTACGAAATCCACGGTCCCCCATAACTCTCAAACCTACTGCATTCTGTCTCATGAATAATTCGTATGCTTCTGGCTCATCCACGCTTCCGAGAGCGCACACTAGTGCGAAACAGATTCAGCAGCAGCAACTCCAAGCGCTCGTTACAACGGGCTTGGAGGAAGACGCGTCAGTTCCTCCGACGAACAACTGCAGTCTTATGCCGTACAACGAAACCAGCTGTGGCGATATTAGCAACGCCGACATCAGTGCCATTCAATCCTTTCTCCCTGAAACTATTTCGGAAATATTCGACGCCAGCGATCCCAACGAGTTTTTGCAGAGCGATTCCTCAATCCCTTTCCATAATAACAAGGATAATTCCTCGAGTGTTGGTGGTGGTGAAAGCAGTAATATAGAAAATCATATGAATCATGGGGACACCCTTCCTGACACATCTCTGAAGCAATCGAATTTGTCTTCGTTCGATGAGAACGCTGTTGTGGACAACACTTGTAGTGACCTAGATAATTGTGTACAAGTAACGAGTGTGGTGGTGGTTAATGATGTGCCGTCTGGTGAGGATGACGACAAGAATAAGTTACTTGACGTGAGCTCCTCCAGTGAACCTAGAACAGAGGTGATCATATCCGATTCTGTCCCATCTGGGAATGATAGTGGTGCATTGACAAATATTAATGGCAACAAGTCGTGCGAACCAAGCATGGAGCAACACACCCCACCTCAAGTATTTCAAATGGACGAGGAAAAAGAGAGTACAAAGATAGAGACTCGAAATCCATCGGAGGATGAAAATTCCAAAGCCAGCATGAGCTATACAGACAATGTTCCAGGGGTTGGAACATCCACCGAGAACCCTGGCACAGGAGCCACTTCACCTCAAGATGTACAAAAGGATTCATCTGTGCCAGGGCCAGATTCCCCGGAAAAGCAGACTGAGACGCAAATTCCAAAGAAGGAATGTGCTGTTGTCACTCGCCACCATAAGCCACAACTGATGCGGTCACCACCTCTCATACGAGAGGAGAGTATCATGGCACGAAGTAGTAGCGAAGAAGGTCCAAAGTCCGATCAAGAGGAGGATCGTGTTGATATGACTGCTTTTATCTCAAGAAATCCTGAAATAAACGATGGTGGTTTATTGAAAGGTCGAAAAAACAAGAAGCGTGTCTTTCTGGATTTGGAAATAGGCGGAGGCTCATCAATTTCTGGATCTGGAGGGGAAGACGAAGCTGACAAGGATAAACATGGACTATTTCGTCAGTCCTCAGGACAATCGGATGAGTCTGCTGAAGGGGATCGACAAAGTGATGGGTGCACCAGTCCACCAATAACGACCTCTCACGCTGGACTGAATTTGCCCCGATCCCACCTCAGCACTGGGAACTCCCCTTTAACGGAAGCGCTCGCCTTGGATAGTCCTATGAGACGGGGCTCAACTGCATCTCCGGCGTCTGCCCCAATAGCTGCACACTCCGCTACAAATCTTCACTCCACATCTTTACCCCAGTCGTCCTCTGTCACTGGACAGACATTTTTCCAAAACTCGCTGGATACTGATAGTTGTCTAGGTGGAACGAGAGAAAGTGACAGAGTGAATAGTTTAAGTTCGCCCAATGTTAACCGCCAGTTGCAACCACGTCGGTATTACAAACGTCCGTTACGAGGCCCGTATGGTGAAATGCTTGAAGCTGAAATGAAAAAGCCAGTTCCCGCACGAAGCAATAGTGACTACAATAGCTTGGAGTTTTGGCGAGAATCAAAATCCAGCTCACCCAGCCGAACTTTGCCAAATGAAAGTGGGAACGTGGTAATTAACTCAAGGACTTCTCAGGCACAACCTAAGTTGGCGAGTTCTTACCTTATGTCCTCAATGGATGATCTCAATCTTACCAAGCAGAAACATCCAAGTTCCCGTTCCAGAAAAATTAGCGCTAATCTTCCAGTCAGTCATTATCACACGAATGGTTAGTTTTATCCATATCTTACATGTCTATAAATAGCATAATTTTTAAATTCTAAGCAACATTTT
>JAQFZW010003360.1:0-13240 GCA_034687055.1 Heteromurus nitidus
TCTCTCTCTCTCTTTCAATGTTGCGGAGTATATGCATAGTGCTTCATAATACTTCCTTTGGGTGGCTGATATAAAATTCAACCCTATTTGTCAGGTTTGAGGTTTGAGGGTGAAATAAATAAAGCCTCTTTTCTCCGTTTCAACTATAATGGAATACGGGAGTGTGGTATAATTCACTGGATAAAAAAAGCTGGAAGAGTGTGTAAGCTTTTTGCACAATCTGCTGGCATAAAAACCGCAAGGATGTAAGGAGGGGAAAGGAGAGATTGGGCCGCTAGTTACCACATGAAAACCTTGGGCGCTTTCATGCATACGAATAGATGATATATACACGACCTCATTAGCCACATCACACATGACTATTTCATCAGAGAATGGTGGTGATGTGTGGTTGTCATCATGTTTCCGTCTCGCTTCCTCGCTGAATAATACAGAAGGATGTAGGTACTTATTTTTACTTACTTGAGACTCAAGGAGTAGCGGTTGTAGGTAGTGCTCTCGCAATTTCTGACAAGAAAGGAACCCTCCTTTGTCGCCCTCAAAATGTTCTCCGCCTCACACCTCGTTATGGCACCATGAAACCAGTCTTGACGCTCCAGCTCGATTGTTGGGTCGATCACACTTGCTGGGTTGGGAAGGAAGAAGCCGCCACCGAAACCAGTTGCTCCGCCCAAATTAAAGTCTAACTTCATCCGGCATCGGTCAGGTTTACTTGTAGCGGCATATTGTCCCTTCTGCTGCTGCTGCTGCTGCTGAGATACGTGGACTTGAACGGATGTCACATCTTCGACAATCGCAGAACCAGGTATTTTGGAAGCAGTGAGGAAGCCTTGTCTTGAGGGTGCGTACGCTGTCACCATTTCCCCCTCGTGGGAAGTGTAGTGAGGATCCTCGTAGTACTCATCTCGCGTCAAGTCGTCGTCAAAGTTGAGCTGAAGTGTGGACGCCTCCTTCCTGTATTGTGAGGAGGGTTGACCCTGTACTCCCCCTTGCTGGGTGCTACTCGTTCCGAATCTCGCACCAAAGTCTAAACTAGCACGACCCGCAGCTGTGCAATCAGTCTCTTTTGCGCCACTCCCAGCAAAGTCGAGTGAAATTCCGGAGTCAGCGAGTCTTGCCAGCTTTCTCCTCAGCTTTGGCATTTCCCATGGTACATTTGTGAGTTCGGCTGCATCACGGAGGCTAATCGTGTTTGGCCACTTGCCTCCATTGTGCTTCCCATCCTGACTCCCGTCGAATGCATTATTCTGACTGGTGAGAGCAACCCCAGGCTCCAGTGGACTCTTGTCGGAAATGGGAGATAATAGCTTTTGCGGTTGGTAGTGGGAGCTGGAGTAATTCGAGGAGTGGCGGTTGAGTGATGATGACGGAAGATCTTCGCTCTTCGTCGAGTCGATGGACTCGAGAGAGCTGACCGAGTTGTCCTTGAGGTTATGCCCCAGTCTCCGGGATTCCCCAGGCCCAGACGATGACGAGGAAGACGTGGTCGCATGTCCAGATGAGGAATTGCTTTTCGTAATGTACCTTTTCTGAGGGAGGGGTTCAGACAAGGGCAGCATTGGCTTGGATGCTTTATGCGGTGCTAATGGACTGCTGTTGGTTGTTGTGCAGAGGCCCGATGCTCGGCTCGGAAGGAGGTTGAGGTTCAAATTATGATGAAGGTGGTGAGGATGATGATGATGCTGAAAGTGATGATGAGACTGTCGTTGTTGGCAATAAGATATGGATGGATTAGTTTGTAAACTGGCGTTGCTACCAATCTCACTCTCCTCTACATTTGAGGACCGATAGCTGACACTAGCTTGGGGCAGGAAGTTACTGGATGAAATTATGGTGGTTCCAGGGAAGCATATTGGGTTCGATGAGGAGGGCACCTGCTGGCCACGTTGCTCAAGCGTCTTCTCTACTGCGTCCGACGAGCAACTGGATGGATGACTAATATAAATAATGCGCTGCTCAACTCCTCCGTCTGGCTGATCTCGCTCCTCACAACTACTTCGCCTCTCTGTGCTCCCTGCGTCGCCAATGCTGCTCGCTCCGGAGTTGTAGTCCATGTCGTGGAAACATTTGCGCGAAGATGTCGACTTTGGCTGAGTGATGTCCGTTTTGCTAACGTAACCATGGCCGAGTTGACACGAGGACTCTATGGCCACGAGTAGCGAGTCAATGTCTGGCGTCGTTTGGGACGAAGAGTGAGGACTACTCGATGGTAGAAATGCAGTTTCATATCGCTTGCGAGCCATAAGTTCCCTACTCCCCCGCAGATAAGCACTCCGTCTGTTGAGCTTATTGTGTTTACGAACAACTGGCACACGGAGGGATGCGATCCCGTCGTCCTCTTCTTCCGCCTCGAGCGCTGTCCCACTCTCCTCTCCGATCACAGTCACAGTCACTGGCTCTACTGCGTCCGAGAATGCTGGGGAAGGACTACTCGCATTACTTGAGCAGCTAACGCTCGGCGACTGCACTCCCTCGTCTTCGCAAGGACTTATGTACGTTGGCTCTTTGAGTGTGTCTGAGTAGTAGTAGGGCGCGTTGTAGCGATCAGGGATTTCATGGTACGGAGGTTCCTCTTTCCCAGTGCTGTCCCCTCCGTCGTCCCCACTGAGATGGGTGGAAGTGCTGGTTGACTCGGAGACGATCCCGCTTGTTCTCGAACCGGAGCTGGTGTCTCCGGAAGCGGTTGACGTAGACCACACTCGCTTTATCGCAGGATTATTCTCCTCGGGAACGGGTGGACTCAGAATGTGGTCCACTGGATCAATGTAGTCGTCATTCACAGAAATCTGGAACAATACAAGGAGATAACCAATTCGTGGTGAGCATGAAAAGGAGCTTTTTGTATGTCAACGTCAACCATGAATCTACTCCCGAGGGGGGTATTGGCAATATTTTATGGAAAGTGTTTTGGCAGGGTGCTTTTGTAAAAAAATAATCCTGGAAATATTTGCATAGACTTTATTCGGTGAAAACAAATATGATATTGGATTTGGGAAACGATTGCGACTGGAATACGCACAGTTTCCATGAATACGATTCTCTTCAGAATCATCCGAGATGTTGATTGATGTGCGCTTATCCTCAATTCTGTTTCTTTAGGGAATTCCGATTGAGTGCAACTCAAATTTTGTGCTCAAGACTCGAACAGATAGTCAAGACATTCGAGAACATATTTTAACTTGATGCATAATATGGAAACTCTGAATGTGAACGATGTTTAATCTTGTTTCCCCTTCAATATGTCCCACAAAAGTGAAATGCTTTGAAAACCGGATGCCGACGAACGATGAAGAGACGACGGAAGATCCTATGATATTCATATAGTCGAATGTATAAGAGCATTTCCATTCCAGCCGAAAGGAATGAATGAAACTAGAAAGGCTGCTGCTTGCGCTTCATAATGGCTCTTATTGCTCCATTACGCCATTTCAATAAGCTGAACATGGGTAATTTTGTGGCGAGGAAGTTATATGCACGAAAATTATGTTGAGTTAGGGCCAGATACAAAATGAGTATATACCGGGCTGCTGAATAATTATCATTACCTGCTTAATCAACTTAGAAGACCACAACATTTCTAACTCACTCAGCAGGGAAACTTGCCTTTCGACACACAAACTCAGCGCCAACAAGAAATGAGTGTGTGGAAATAGAAATAGCTTAAAAACAATGACAATCTACAACGACAAGATTATTTGCCAGCAAATGACTTTGATGTGTGAGTTGTATGCTCTGCTGTCATGTGGATACGCACACACACACAATACATAATAGAGAAAGACTTGTTCTCGGAAGCAGAAATGTTCTGCGAGCTTCCTCTTTCTCCTTTCAGCGGAAAACACATGTACATCTCTGGTGATGATTATACAAGCTCACATTTTCTCGACGCTGTCAGAGTCGCCCTTTTGCAACTCAGAAAAAGTTATAGTTCGCTTTTAACAACTACTTCAAAGGACACCAACTTCCTGTCTCACGGTGTGAGAGAGGAGCCTTGTCACAGCCACTTTTTTCCCATAATTTGCCAGACAAATATATGTGAAAGTGAAAGGGGAAAAAAGATATTACGCAAAATAGTTTCAGACGATTCATAGATGTAAAAAGGAGTGAGAGGACAGGTAGTGGGACTATCAAGTCAAAAGAAAGTCAGTTTCCTTTTCAACTCCTGACGATGACAGCGTAAAAGGGGAAAGGTAGAGAAAGTAGCTGTTGAGCAGAAATCTAATTATACTTCGTAGAGAAGAAGAGGGAAAGAGGGTGAACGAGAGAGAGAGCAAGTTTTGTGTAGCGTGACAAGTCGCTTTCACAGTAGTCCCCTAGAATCACAATACAATTAACCTGGGAAAGTGGAGAAAGACGAGGTTACTGATATATATTAGGAGAGAGAGCGAGCGAGAGAAAAATACACAACAACAACAACAACGTGCTGTTTGCACATGCAAACGGTTGCAAGGAAGCACACAACATTATTATGTGTAACCAGAAGTCACACGAGCAAAAAAAGGGGAAAAAAAGTTGATTGCTCTTCTCCTCTTCTTGTGTCCTTCTTTCTCTCGCAAATGATTCGGATCCATGCAAAGGCTCGCATGAGACAGAAACGTAAACAAGAGCTGGGCTGGCTTTCTGTTCCGCTCAAAATGAGTGGTATCAATGAAAAAGAGGAAATATATATCACTTGCTCCTCTCTTCTTCCCTACCTTGGATTTTTTTCTTCGTTGTTTTTGTTTTATATGCAGCTTGCAGCTACACTGATTTATGGATACCTTTATGGCTCGTTTGAGTTAAGCTTAATGCTAGCCCATACACATTAGTTGTGGGGCTATTATGGAGTAATGAACACCTGGGAAATGGTCCAATACTTTATGCGTTATCATGAGAGGAGAACAAGCTGCTGATTGTATGATTCCCGAGGGTTTGGTGTACTACACATGCCATAAAAATTATGAGATATAATTAGAGAAATTGAGTTATAGAGAGAGAGAAACGTACCGTCCACTTGGAGAGAGGTTTTGATTGTCAAGTCGATGTATAATCACGAAATAAAAGTGGAGAGAATACGTTGCTCCATGCAAAAAATATTGATGTTTCTTTGTTGTGTGCGAGTTGAGTGATTTGCAAAGCTTGTTTCTTGGGCTCTTCGTAAAAATCACAGCTTTCTCTGAAAGAATGTCTTTTGTGACGACGACGCCGACATTTGAATGCAAAAAAGTATTTATAAATGTGAACTATATATAATGTATATAGTATATTGTCAACTTGAAACTTCCTTTTGGCCAATCTCCCCTTTTCCAGTCTACCTTGATCGCATTTCCATGCCACCGGCGCAACAAAAGTTCAAAGTGGCTTTAATCTGGGAGGAGAGAGAGAGAGAGAGAGAGAGAGAGAGAGAGAGCGAGATTGGAGTGGAGTAGTTGTGTGGTTTTTTAGAGCAGAATAACTCTGAAAGACGCGCAAACAACGTAAAATAACAACACACTCGAACTCGGAGAAGAAGCTTGTGTAAAGCCGTGTGCTCTTGTACGAATCAAGCAAATGACTCAAGTTGTATCTCAGCGAGCATAATGAGCATAAGACTCTCTTCTGTCGTGGATGATTAGAGTGGCAGGAAGATGTTGGTTTTTGTGAAATGAGAGAGATTTTATGTGTGGTTTTAAGTACTTTCCAGCCAAGCTAAAATTAGTGCACACACGAATCCTTCACAGAGCAGAGAGAGAAAAATATCTGATGACTCATACGCAAAGGCTGCTGTCGTTGTTTGTGACTTGATCTCTCACACTAAAGCACGACATGAGGGAATGTGTGTATTTTATATGAGCATGTTTTTTTGGACATGAAACGTGATAGAAGAGCACAAAAATGTGTGATGTGTGAGAGAGCACATTTAGCAATTTCGTGTAACAAATTTTAAACGAAAAAACACAGCACTTTTCTTCCAGCAGCAATGTCTTCTTTTTTTTAAAAAAAAAGCAGAGCAAGAAGTTGTGAGTTTCTCATAAATTCCTTTTCGCCCAACCAACCACATATGCACTTTTTGCGAACGCTGTGACTAACGTTTCGAATTACAAGCAGAGTAAAAGAGAAAGCTCAGATGTGTGAATATAGTTGGATGACTGGAAAGAAGGCGAAGAAACTACTTTTGCAAGGAGACGGCCTACGTGAAGCTGGCGAAAAATAGCAGCATTAACAGAAAAATAGTGATGGCAGGAATGGGAACGAGGTGATGTGCTCAGCAGTCACTTGTAAAAACTACTCCTCACTGTCAATGCAGTTTCAAGCGCTTTTTCTTTCTCTTCTCCACATTTCTCACACTCGCCAACACACTCGCTCTCCACATTTGATATTATGTGTTGAGTCAAATGGGAGATACTGTGGTGGTGCTCACGCATAGAGAAGACAAATATCTATATGTGTGTACAGATATCACCGTTTCTCCCTTCCACTTCCACCACTTCACTATTCCTAATAGTTCGTATCAATATTGAAGTTTGAGATGACGAAGGAGAAGAGCACACTGAATGTTATGGTATGGTAATCGGATAAACGCTCTTCGACGTAGGTATTATTCCGACGTTTTTTATGAGTATATAGATTCACATCCACATCTGTTCTCTCCTTTCTCAAGGCAGCAGCTCACCACTGCAACACACGACACACACACACACACAACCAACTCGGAATCACAGCAGTAGTGAGTTGAGTATTGAGTTGAGATGCAATGCCACTACAGCTTTTTCCCCATGTTCTTGCACGGAAAAAAAACTACACGAGTGATAGTATGAAAGGGGGAAAAAGTTTGATGGTGAGTGGTCTGAGGCAGGAGTGGAGAGTAAGTGATGAGAAAGAAAACTCCAGCATGGCAAGACTATCCATGCTGGAAGCAAAGAGAGGGGACTATATGTTAGCACGGGAACATGGAAAGAAAACATGGATGAGAATGCTCTCTCTCTCTCTCTCCATCTCCACCCGCAGTTGCTTTCCCAAGGAAAAAAAATAGTCCGTTTTCCAGAGTGGAGGAAAGGAGAAGCAACACACAAGGGCTGGATTTTCAGTGTGCTTCTCTCCCACACCAAGATCAGTTTACTCACTCGTTAAACCCGATTCCTCGTGTCTCTTGTGTTGAGGTGAATGGATGAAAGGAGAAAGGGAGCAAACACACGTAGAGAAGAGAGACGGAGTTTGGTCTCACACCACAATTTACTACGACTCTCCCTATGTTTCACTCTGCTATTTCCAAAAACTTGTATTATGAGTGGAACTGGTTGAAAGAGAATAGAAGAGGGAATGGGGTTGTGTGTACCCACATGGTAGCAGACTACTACTCTCCAGCATACTCGACAATGTGTACGGGAGAGGACGGGAAATACATGGGAAATGGTATAAAGGAAGAAAAGCGGCTCAGGAAAATAAAGCAGCAGGGTTTCACTCTAGCTCCAGACACTATTTCCTAGTTTTTTTCCTTCTCTTCTTCTGCTATGGAGATTGAAGTCGAGAGAAAAGGGAAAGTGATCCGCATGTGCTGTGTGGAATACACTTTGCCCTGCTCTGGTTATCTAACCGGGAAAATGCTGGGATGACTGTGTGGAATACGGAGAGAGAGAAAGAGAAAGATTTCTATGCTTATTTGAACTCATATATGCATTTTAAGTATACTTTCTTTGATATGAGGTGCTTGCAGCCACTCTCTAATACTTCATCTTCTTCTGCTGGTCTTTCTATAACTATATTCCAGTGCACTTTTCCTTTCTTTAAAAAACTCACTCCTGGAGATTATTTTCCCTTTTGGAATGGCATCCAGAATTGAATCGCGGCACATATATACACACATGCACGCATTCACAACGAAGATAAAGGATTGGATGAAAAGGATGAGAGAGAGAGAGAGAGTCTTATTTCGCTATGTGTGCTATTAAGCTAGTTTCGTTAATAGATGATGAGATGAAATTCACAACAGACTACAAATCTCGTTATTCATAAGACTTTCCTTCTCATCTCATCCGAGTATAGTTCCTCCACTCTCTTCTGTGTTACGGTTACGGCTATTTTGTCTGCTACACTGGGAAACATGTTCTTTTCTCCAGGATTGTGGTAATGTGCCTGCTCATTGACAATCATGCTGGAGAGTTTGGTGTGCATGCATGTGCGGGTTGGGTATATAGTGTGGAGCTGAGAGAGAGAGACGAAGATGCTGACATAATATTCACATTAGCTCCTTCTCACTGAACTGTTTAATCCTTCTAAACATTAGTCTTGGGAAGGTGGTTTCTTCGTAAGGTGTCAGGAGAAGAAGAAAATCACAGGTACGATTTGTGCACATTTTCATCCGATTAAATCCTCTTCCCTTATCCCTGCCATACTTTTTTACTTCAAAATATAAAACTTTCCAATCATTTCCCTTTCCCTAGTCTCGTTCATTATCCATCTCATCTCCTCCGAGAAAAAAGTTCCTAAACTTCGGGTCCATTGTGTTGAAGATTTAACTGCGATATATAGCCATCCTATCTCTAGATGATCCCATCCATTCAATTTTCTTCAATATTCTTTATAATGGCAAGAAATTTGCTGTTTTCATCATCCCCCTCAACATATATATATTCTCGGAGAGAAATATATGGGGAAGAAAAGCCGAGGCAGATTGAAGAATGACTAAATTTACGCTGCCACTTTAAGGAATGCGATTCTCGATATTAAATCTTGGGAAGTGTGCACATTACAGATGTACTTGAAGTAGTAAAAAGTGCATTCAACACGAAAATATGTGTGTCTGATTTCATTCATTCGCTCATTCCTCGATTCCCTCTTTCTCGCTTGTGAATAGCCTTATAGTCTCCGTCTGGCGAGTTGGCTGGGCTACAGCATAATACTTAGCAGTTAGTCACCCTTTTTCCCATTTCAAACTCAGATGGCTTCTAACAAAACCGACATCATTCTTTCTCTCTCTCTCTCTCTCTCTCTCTTTCTCTAGCCTTCCTTTTCCTTCTTATTTTTTTTTCTTTGAGGAGGCTGTGAACTGAACGTAGCATAATTCTGCTGATCCCATTCCCAATATCTCCCCTACATTTATTATACAATCTTTTGCCAGCCTATGAGCTGGAGAAAGTATGGTGGTAGGAGGAAAAGGAGCTTCCCTCATATGGTGGTTGTTTCCTTCACAGTTATTTGCTTCTTTGCCAATTTCTAAAGTTATAAAGCACACCGTTTTCTCTCCATTTTTGTCAAATACTTTAGTAGTAAAATTTAATTTGTGTTCTCCACTCCCTCGACCTCTTACTCTCCCTTTTTCCCTTGCGTGCTGCCCGCACTTTTTAACGCGCGCCGCGAAAGCTCTTTTTTTCACTTTTCCATTCCCTTATCTCTTCTCTCTTTCTCCGCTTATTTTTTTTCACTCAAAAATAGTCTCTCTTTTTCGATGTGTGCTTGAGGTCGGGCCGTCTAGATTCATTTTGCCCTTTGCTTTATTGAAAATAACAGGAGATGGATAGAGCACACACAGAATAAAGAAGGAAAGACACATGAAGAAGAAGACTCTCTCTCTCGTTCTTCCTCTATATCCTTCGCTTCCCCAAGCATAAAAACGACGACGAGATCTAAATTCATTTAATAATATATCCGCATCCAAAAAGAGAATTCATCAGAAAACACACTTTCCACTTTTATCCCTTTTCCAATCCGCAAAAGGAGAGAGCAGCAAAAGAAACAGAGGGAGAGAGAGAGAGAACTAAAAAGAAGAAAAAAGACGAAATGGAAGATGAGGAAAAAGGATATTATTACGCTTTATGGGGATGTCAAACACAGGGAAAGTTTAGAATTTAGCATAATGAATTCATAAGATAATGGCATGGGAGGATATGCTCTTTGCTTCTCTTCTCTCCGCAAGATGAAGGAGTTTTTCCAAAAACAATTATCTGAATAAACCACTCATGGTAATATATTCTCCACTACTGTCTTTTTCACTCTCTCTCTCTCTTTCTCGCAAACATTTTTTTTTGGCAAATTCTTTGCTAAAAATTTCAAAATCCCTCAAAAAGTTGGAGTAATTCGTATTCAAGGGTTTCCTTTGAAACGTGCTTGTTCCCCATGTTCCCTAGCTCATGTTATGAAATGTGGAGGACGGAACCTTGTGGCACTTTTGCCCTGCTCTCAATATCATGTTAAATGTTTCAATCCTTGTGTGCAACTCTGCAAGGAAACCATTACTCATGTCAAGTCGACTTTGAGAACTGAAGTATTATGTGCAAGAGAACACTATTATTATTATTATTTTTATCATTTTTTATATAAATAATAATAATGACTCCCAGAAGCGTCTTTCCTCGTTAGACTCACATTTGTTGTAGTTTGAATGGGGGAAAAAGGCTACACTTTTGCCCTTGGCAGTTTGTATCACTTCCGTAGCTTTCAAGAATCGCACTTATTGTAAAAGGTACACACACTCTCTCTCTCTCTCTTTGAGTATTTTTTTTCAGTTTTCTATTCAAATACGCTGGCACATCCAGACACAAGCACACGTACACAACTCGGCGTCGTCTCTCACAAGCTCTCTTGTATGACTGCTCCTTTGTTTCTCCGCGAGTAAAAGGAAGCGTACATGCATAATACGGAATTAATTATGTTTTCTCTCCGGAACGGAAGGAAGCTGGGAGAATGAGGCATTCATGTGCAGCATTCATTCCTCACTTCTCTCTCTCTGTCTCGTATCTTACAAGACGAGAGCGCGTTATCATAGCTGGAGAATTAGTCGGGAAATATGTTTCAATTGTTTTTGAAAGTATGAACACATCAAGAAAATTTATGACCCTCGCGTTGCATCTCACCCGAAAAACTCTCGGAATGGATTTGGTGGGAAGTGGGAAAATTTTCCTAAAGTATTCCCTCGCAGTGTTTACTCAAGTGCAAGAGGTATTAAATCAATGTAGCGCTCACCTAAGATTATGACATAGTTGAGTTAATATCTGTTGTCAGGGGGCCACTATACTTCGGCTGCATATATCCAGCTACGTAGTTTCTCTCTCTCTCTCTCGTCTTTTCCAAACTTTCCAACCTATACCTCCTCCCTTATTGCTAACGACACAGAAAAATACGTATCGTAATTTCACTCCAAAGACCATAACCACAGCGTGAACATATCATCCTTGTTCCCTTCTATTTTCCTTTTTCTATCGATATGCGCATTCCTAACTGCGGTAGCTACACTTTCGCCCAAAAAACTCTCCTCTCTCCTCTCCAACAAAAAAAAATTTCTTCTTCCGAGTTTTGTATTCGAGAAGGAGAAAGGAGGAGAAGTTTTCATGGAGACGATAGGATGTCTTCCCTGTGAACTTACTCCATTTTCAGTGTATATAGGAACAATAATAGTATTCCAGAGGTATACTTCATATATGACTTGCTGTCTATCCCTTCATATCCTCGAAGATGAAGGAATAGTTGGGGAAGACGAAGTGAATGTGCAGGAGGGCGAGCAAGATACAATTATTATATTACGATAATTGCATTTCGTAACAGGCATAAAATATGTACACCCTAAATACTTGATATACGACAACTTTAATAAGCATTCCACGCATCAAACTTCCACCGCGTTGCATGGAAAAGCAGGCGTAAAAATACCATCATATAAAGTGTGTGTGTATGTTCGCTGTTCTCTACTTCCACAATACTTTCCCTTTTAGCGAATATTTTCTCTCTCGCCTCACGCTCACAACTCAAAATGTGCCATTAAATATGTAGTATTTTATGGTATGGTTCGCTACCTCACCGTTTTCACCTTCATTGACTTACTTTTTTCCCCTCTTCCCTTCTTCGTCATCCGCCCTTGTATGTATATTAAGTAAAAGTATTCTTGGATAAGAAGGAAAAGTGTGTGTTGTACTAAATATGTAGGTCTCTTCATCTGGAGAAAGCATCTTTTTTTGAGTAATTCAAGATGCTTATCGAAAAACTCGTGGCACACACGGTGATCGAGCTCCATTCAAGTCATCTTACTGTCAGCTCGACTGACACAAAGCAAAATATAGAAAAAAGTGTATAGATATGCGCATATTGCGGAGCGGAGAGTGCTTCCTTTGAATAACAACGAGGACGGAGAGGACTGGGAAGAAGGTCGTCTTCAGATATCCGTCGAATAAAAGAGTACATATTCTATTCGGCATTAAATATGGAGTATAATGTAACCCTAAATGTACATCTATTATGCACAAGAAGAGATACACCAAGTCATCCATATTTAGACAAGATATACCTATTCACCTAAAGGGAGTCAGAAAAAAAAATCATGCTGGAAACATCCTCCGCTTCGAATAGTATATATATGTATGGGAAGGGGACGGACGAAGAGAAAGCAAAGTCGATCCAAAAAAAGACAAAAAAATGGTTTCTCTCTCATACTTTCATTCCGCCTCTGAGTCTGTGTGTGTGTGTGCTTGCTCGTTTTCTCTGTTACGAGCATTAGTTTGACTGCATCATCGTCGTCATCATCATCATCATCAACAACATTATGAAATGCAGCAGGCAAGCTGGCTGGCAGAGGATGAGTCACCATTTTTCCTCCTCTTCTCGTCTCTCTGAACGCGCTGAGCGAACGAGCGCAACCACTACGAAATCTATAGGAAAACAGGGGATGGGGGATATGCACGTGCTTAGGCATCTTTAAAAATAGACGTTTCTCTCGACTACTGCACCACAACATGCCTGCCCTTTGGAAAATCACTAGGAAACGTAGGTACCCACACACACACTTTCTCAAAGTATTTATATGATGGGATACTTATATATAAAAAAGGGATATATATATTGTCGGAGTTTTGGAGCACAACCAATAATATGCAATATGCTCGGAATGTTTCATATATGAAAACGGTTCCGAGTGTAATATGATGATGGGAAAGCTGTATAAAGCCAGGGAATAAAAAAAGAAGCCGATGTGAGACACAAGAAACAGATGATATACGTTTTCGTTCATGCATAAATACGCCAAAATACTCGGGATAATGTAGTATTTGTTCTTAACTGTCTAGCTTCTTCCCTTTTCTCTCTCTCTCTTTCTCTCGACGGAGAAGAAGAAGAATAAGGACCACTTGGTATGGAGGAGCATTGATAAAAAGAATGTTTTCTCTTCCCGAATATAATGGACATAAGTCTGTTGATCAGCTCACTTTGCTTTTCTCCTCTGCTTTTTTTTGAGCAGTTTGCTCAAGGAGGCTGAAGCAAAGCCACAATGCACATTTAAGAAGGGATAAAAAATCCCTAT
>JAQFZW010003361.1:0-13238 GCA_034687055.1 Heteromurus nitidus
GTTATGAAATACTTTTACTTTCATAATGTCAACATTATATTCTAAGACGTGGGTACGATGATAACTTACGATTAGTTTCAAAATTACAATCAACAAAGTCAACTGCCAAAAATTATTTCAGGCCTTAGGCTCTTGGCCTTCTGGCATAGCAAAAGCTACACAAGAAGACAAGGTCTGAATATACAGCTGTAGGATTCACGACGATAATTTATTACATTGAAACGAATAGAATTTCCTTGTAACATAGGCATACATTTTTAGTAAAAAATTTGTCTTCGAAATTAAAAAATGTAATGATTCTTGGAAGTTTTCCTTTGGCATTTTCTTGGAGTTGAAGTTTTTAGTTCAAAGGGATTCTCCGAAGGAGAAAACTATTGTATTAATTATATTCGGGGCAAATAAAACTGGTAGGGACATCACACGCGTGAGCAACATAGCTATGCATTTTGTATTTTTATAGCGAATCTGCTCTAACTTACGAAACATTTCCTGCTACTAAAAATATTATTCTTTCATTGCAAATATTTCTCCATTTATTTGTATTATACGAGAAAGTTTTGTACACGAGGAGCAATGCATTCTTCGCCAGACGTTTCTCCAGAACTGCACTCGCACAGTCTCTCTTCTCACACCGACCGACTGGAGCAGATTTTTCGTATGCTGATGTTCATTGTTTACTCCTCGTAAATTCATCCACTTAATGAGGAGAACGAGTACAAGAATGACGCAGACGGATAAAACTGATAAACATAATAGCATTTAGCTTGCAACTACCAACTTTCCCACCAAACTTTTTCCCTACGCACAAAAAAAACCTTGTCTCTCATCGCAGACTTGCAAACTTGCAGACATGAACGTACTTAAATGTTTTGCTTTGTTTTCATATTTTTCTCCAGCTATTTCGAGGAATGGTGGATGTGCTGGTGGGCTCCCCACGTCAGATCCTGCGAGCCCAAAGGGGATGGCATCTCCTCTGTTGACAATCTTCTGGACAACGTCATTCTCCGTGTTTGGTAAGATGCATAGTGCCTATCCAAGCGACCGAGATTTTTTCTTCCTAATTTATATTTATTTCTCTCCGCTGTTTTCCTTAAATGCGCTCAAGCCCATTTCTCTGTACCGCCGGATTTCACTCGAAATCCTAAACAAAAAAGTCAAGATTGGAAAAGAGCTTCTCTCTCGAACAAGTTAACTTTTTTATTGTTCAGCAAAAAAACTAGGAGGATATATTTGGAATGCTATGTACCGTTTTTTCCTACGGAGAAATTTGTGACGAGGATCATGAGCGAGAGAGCATTTTGCTAATAGAAAATTGTCTAGCATTGTTTTTCATACATATGTTAAAGCGTGTAAGGAATTATCTGGTGTAAACCATGAACAAAAGCTGCGTGTCCCTCGCCGAATCCATATCCCCCAGCTAGACTTCTGAATTCAGCTTATCGTCATATCATAAGAAAGCAGACTTAAGTCATTGCCATTATTCTAAACGGTTATTTCATTAGAGCGTATATAATATTAGGTGAAGCGTGTATATTTTGTATAGCGCACACACACACTCATCATCATTATTATTACGACCATACTTGGCACTTTTCGGCTAGATCTACTTAAATAATAACCATTTCCCAACGTCATCGTCATCATCCTCATTACTCCTTCACTCTCTCTCTCCTTTTTGCACGGTCAAAAACGCTGGATTTGGAACATTTGGAAGCTGGAATCCGGTCACGAACATACAAAAAACACTGTCCACACAAGCACACAGCTTTTGTAATTGTAATCCAGCGAGCTCGTGATGATATTACAAGAGAAAATTACAAGCTCACAATTTGCTTTTGATGGGATGAGTGTTGTTGTTTGAGCTGTTCGTGCGGAATATCTGTAGCGAAGGGATTAAATATAAAAAGGAATTGCGTTTTTCACAGTGTGTGGATCATGGGCACGGTGGGTGTTGGAGGCAACCTTTTTGTCATCATTAGCCGCCTCGTGATTCGTGAGAAGAACAGGGCGCACTCGTTCTACATCAAGAATCTCGCCGTGGCCGATTTGCTGATGGGCCTTTTCCTCATGTCCATCGCCTTCCATGACGTCTCCTTCCGTGGTCACTTTCTCGCCCATCAACAAGCCTGGCGTCACTCAATCACCTGTCAGATTTCTGGTAATGAGGGAAAAACCCACATTAAGCCACAAACGCTTTTATCCATTTTCATGTCCACCTCAAAATATAAAGTAGGAGAGCGCAGTAATCATTATGGCAGATTGCTAATATCCGGTGGAATACCAAAAAAAACTTTTTTGTGCACATTTTCAGAGAGTTTTCAATGGAAGATATTGAAAATGTCTGAAGACTCATGATATGAATGACTCTGACTTGACTCTCATATTTTCGTGGGAAATGCCAAAAGCTGAGGGTTTTTATGAGTATATTTTTTTGTTTACTGCAGGACTGCTGAGCACATTGAGTTCGGAGGCATCAGTGTTCATCCTCTTCCTCATCACTCTTGACCGCTATTTATCCATCGTGCGGCCATTCGCGACGGAGCGGAGAAACGCTCTAATTCCAGCGGTATTGATCGTGATCGTTGTCTGGCTGTTGTCGATTCTCCTCAGCTACGCTCCTCTCTGCCCCTGGTTCCGAGGCTACTTTGGCAAGTCATTCTACGCGAGTAATGGACTCTGTCTCCCGCTCCACATCCATAATCCCTTCGAGATCGGATGGGAGTACTCATTATTCCTCTTCATTATCGTCAACTCCATTGCTTTCATATTTATCTGTTATGCGTACTGGAAAATGTTGAGGATTATCCAGACGTCGACGACGAGCATACGGAGCACTCAGCAGAAGCAGGATGGGATGTTGGTCAAGAGATTTGGACTTGTTGTGGTCACCGATTTCCTCTGCTGGGCTCCAATAATCCTCATTAAATGCATTGCGATGGCGGGTAAGTGGCGAAATATGGAAGAGCTTAAATAACGTGTAAACACACTCCCTGACGAGTTCTGCGAACATGATTGCAAATTGCATATATATTTTCACAGGAGTTGAGATTCAATCGGATCTGTACGCTTGGCTTGCCGTGTTCGTCTTACCTGTCAACTCTGCTCTCAACCCAATCATTTACACTCTCTCCACAAAGCTCTTCAAGCAGCAGGTGCGTTCAAGTGACACTAAAATCCTTCTTTTGTGTGACGGCATTCGAAACAAATGGTTCTCACAATGCCCCAAAAACATGTCGACCAAATGGTTTCCGTCTCTTGTTTTTTACAACGTGATAAACCATGTTTTTTTCTCTCTAAAATTGCAAGGTTTCCCACATAACAATTGGGTTCAGAAAGCGACTTGGGCTCGCTACCGATGACTCGACAAACTCTTCTCTTCTTTACCGGAATAGAATTTCTCGGGCAAGTGAAATCATCTACTTTAAGCTGGGTCTTGAGAAAGCGCTAAACATTTTCTCATGAAACATTTTATTCATTTTTTGATTGTGCAGACCTTGCAAACATCCCTGAACAGTTCGATGATGCGAAGCACAAGGCGTTACGGGGACTCCTCCGCTCCCATAGGGCTCAGCACAGGGTCGACCCGTGTCACCGTCATAAAGGACAGAATGGCGAGTGGCCGAACCTCAAAGGTATCCACCTGTTCAGGGAACGTGTCAGCTGTCTCGTCCGCAGTGACCACTGCCATTTCTGCCACAGCCACTCCCGCCCTCGGCCACATTCTTCCGAATGGAGGTGGACTCTGCATTGTGGAAGAGAAAGGGGAGATCAATGGCCAACTTGTGAACAGGCAGGAGGAGCAGCAGTTCCTTTCAGAGGGAAGTGGAGGGGAGATGATGACAGTTGCAGAGTCTGAGTTGTAAACACACACACACAAGGTATAGATGAAAGTATAAAGTATTGGACTTTGTGGAAGTGTTTGGAGAAAGCAAAATGAACTGGGCACCAACAGCTTTTGCAACACCAGCACTCTTTGCTGTTCTGTTCGCTATGTGCTGCTGCTGTCCGTGTGCACCCGACAGATTTACACCTCGCTTCGCACATGTAATATTCTCAGAGAAAGTTTTGTGTGGTCAGTGAATATATGACTGCAATTTTTTGGACAAAAAAATGTATGTACGAATGACCATATTTGCATGTGATACACTACGATATTATTCACATTATGGTTTTTGAGCGAGAATATAGAGGAAAATTTGTGCTTTCACAGCATTCCAACTGGAAAACTCAAAAACAAAGTATTCTATCGTAAATTTCATCTCACGCGTTTAGGCAGTCTCTATAAGCACGTTATTACCCAAGTAAATTGTGCGAGAGTGCACTCGTGAGGAAATCACGTATATAGATTCCCTTTTAGCTGGAGGAACCGCAAAACAAAATAGAACACGTTTAGCAGCCTAGCTGGCTGAACCCTGCTACTTTCATCCATAAAACTCGTAAACGAATGTGATCACAAATCAGTGTTGTGCTATCGTAATGTATCGGCTTGATTAAATATCGCACCATAAATTCTCCTCCGTTGTTGGAGAAAGCCACTCGAAAAAGGCCAACATAAACATAAATTTCAATTCAATGTTTTGTTATATAACTTTTAGCGAGAAACAGAGAGAAAGGAGATATGTAGAATGTGTACCTGTTTTTATGAACGTACCTACCTGAACCTATATATGCTGTCCTTCGAGTGGATGATTATGTATCTCATGTTGATATCCCGGAGTGACAAATGATTCTATTAGTGGAACATGGAACACACTGATTTTTTTTGTGAAAATAAATATATTCTTTTTCTGTCAATATTTGTTATCGAAAGATCTAGTCGAACGAAGCTTTTACGGCCAGTGCAAAAAATACGTCTTTTTTCTAATCTAATACTAATTATGTGATAGGATGGCCACATTTAAAATGTATATAGGACTTAGTTGACAGTTGAAATCAGATACAGTTTTAAGTAGGGTACAGGGTGTGAATACTTAATTAGTTAAAGCAAAAACATTATTCTAAGAATATGATTAGAGTTGTAAATATTTGGGTATGTATTGTGTAATGTGCATACACCTTCTTTCACGTGCGACACTTGAAGTTATGCTGTGAGAAAAAAAATGATTTTTGTACCCGTGAAATTCATAAACCTGGAACGTATATTTGTAAAGATGTAAGATGTCTTCAAAGGTGGTAGCCAACACGCCAATAAAAATGGGCGTGACTTTGTGCTATCACGGATTTCAATTAAGTTACAAAAAAGAGGGTGACTGTCACAATTCAATTACAAAAGTCTAAAAATAAATTAAAAGTGTTCACTGAAAAAGTGTGCAATTTTCAGCCGTTGAAATGTATGGCTGAAAAAACAAGAGCATTAAATTCTCTCTTTTTTGACCTGCCTAACATGTTTGCATCTAAATAAATTGAGCTATTCAGGGAAAAAAAATTATGTCTACTTCCATAAATACGGAGGGATCCTTCCTTACCATTAATTTTGGTTGGAGAAATTGGAGTACAGCCATGCGACTGCCACACGATCCCACTTACGTGACAAAATTATTTCCGAAAGAGTCCCTCGTACATCTTTTCTCTCCTTCCAAAATCCCAAATGAACTTTTCTCCACTTCTTTTTGGCAAAAGTGCTCATCCTCTGGAATGTGTGGCAGTACACATTTATTTCTGGAGAAACTATAAAATTGGTTCTCACACTGTGAGAATGCGACCTCGGCGGTCATCATTATACTTCCCCCAAGAATGGTATGTGTGGTCGCCTATCCCATTGCCACATGCCATTAAATGTGGAGCGGGAAATGTTTAGCTCGTCACTAATAAATATGATGTATGCCTTGCCCCTAAACTTTCCTCTTCATTAAGATCAGACCATACCATCTTCATTTGTCATCGGACTCGCTTCATCCACACACACACACACTCATTCCCCTTTTCACTTTGCCACGGTTAATAACCACACACATACACTCCCAGGGTTAAAGTTCCAACTTGCAAGACCAACTTTTCTCCCTTTTACAATGTGCATAATGCTATAGCATGGAAGCTTCATGGCCTGGAGCAACATCATCTTCGTATGATGAGGGAACTTGCCAGATTCCATCATCATAAATTTTGTTTGTGTGCACTTTTCTTCTTGTTCCCCACTTTCCCCTCAACTTAAAAACTATTCTCATATATTAAACCCAAAAACCATTGCTTTCTTCGAGAAAAAAAAATTGTTTTTCCCGAGAAATATGCGTATTATCCTCGAAACAATATCTATTCTTCAGGTCATCCTTAATAACTTCACTCTATTTCCGTCTGCAAGTCTGCGTATTAGCCTAAAGGAAGGGCCAGAGAAAGTGACGACGAAACTACCAAAAACTAAAAGTATTTCTTTCACGTGAGAAACAGTTTCGAGGGAAATGTTCCAATTTTTGTGCCCGCTGCGGAAGAGCAAGTGTCACACCACAAAAAAAACCGCATGTAAATTGGGGACAAAAATATGTGATTTGGGGATACACATGGGATCTACGCTCACATATTTCTGCACAAAAGTTGTTCTTCAGAAGAAGAAAAGATAAACAAGTGACTTTGTCTATTGAATGCCCCTATTCTTTACTATAATTTTACTGTTATTCTTTCATCTTCTCAGGAAAAAAGATGACTCATATAGTCATTTTTGCGAAGAGATATACAGACCGACTATGTGTGCATTCATTTTTTCATCTTTTCTTGTGGTAAAGTATATGTACTCGCTTTTGAGTTGTGTTGTCACAAAAGCCCACGGGAAAAGGAAATTGTTGGCATTCTTCTCAACTAACATTCTTTTCATGAACTTTGCGAACATTGTATCAGATTTTCATTACAAGAAGCCCCCCTTTGTCTTCGCCAATATGATGGTGAGAAAGTTGATGAGCTCGTAGTGTACGTCACACAAAAAACCTCTCCCACAATGAAGTGTAATATGGTGTTTTTGGGAGAAAACGTTCTTTCATTCCTCTCAAAGAAGGAAACGAGAGACACAAAAAGAACAGTTTTCTTTTGTTACTCAACATCCTTCCTGGCCTTACTAAATACATTTTTTGTTGGAGACTTCTGGAGTGTGAATACGCACCATTCTGCATCATGCTAAAAATCAATCCGAAGTTGAAATCTGGAAACGCCTAACATTTTCTATACATTTTAACGGAAAAAATTAATTCGGCTACATTTTCGAAAGCCTTTCACAATAGAGAAACCCGTGTACATAGTCAGTTGTAATTCTGACAATATGAAAAGAAACCGGACAAATACAAAGACAAACATGAAATATGTAAAAGGTCGAGAAGCTACAAGGCCAAGGCTATCCCAGAGATGAGAATATATATTTTCAAGATCTCGAAGTAAAGATTTCTCACAAACTCAAATCTCTTCAATATTAGATTTCCATCTGATTTTCTTGTGAAAGTCTCAGTTCAAAGTTCACGTTGCCCCATATAGCCTACTCCATTTTTTACTTATGAAATGTGCCAGCATACATGCCAGTTTCGATGATTACGACAGAGTTGTACAATGATATCACTTTTATCTTTTCTGGGAAAAGGGGCAAATCCCATTACATCATTGTCTGTCCCTCTTTTTTCCGTCTTCAGAGCAAACTTTAATGTCGGTTCCCGAGTGCGAGTGGAGTTCTTTTTAAGGAGAACTTCTTCTGGGTGGAGGAAAGAATAACATTTTTTTGTGAGAAAGAAATAAAAGCGCTCTTAGCATACATGTGTCAACAGAGAGATGGATAATTTCATTTTCTGTCGACGAGAAGGGTTGGAACGAGAACGCTCTGAGAAAAAAAACCTGTCAGCTGTCATGAGGAAGCGTCTGCTCTCCTCGAAAAAGAGGATAGATGGATGAGCGAGTCTTAAGTTAAATGATTCCTTAAATGGAACTGCATCTGGAGCAGAACATACTTGTCCAGGCCACCGCTGTCAAAACATTGGAAACGCGTAAAGAAGACCCGCATGGAACATATATTACAACCGTTATCCTTTTCTAGGGGGACGGGACCTTGAAGTAGTTCTGGTTCTGGTCAAGACACTTCTCATTGGGACACGACACTGGATTTACCCCAAAAGAAATTACAATCATCGGAATTGCATTTCTCTCTCTCCTGCATTTAAGCACCTTCAATTCACTTATTCTAACTTAACATGCTGTGCTGTGTTTATTAAATCTAATTGCAATTGCAAACCCAACCAGTAGTGAGAATCTAATGCATCACCACATAAGAGCGTTAGGAAACGTTACGCATTTGGTGCGAGAGTGATCAAAGGAATAGATAAGGATGACTAATGGTGTCTATACTCCTCCGGGGCAAACTTATACTTGTGAAGGTACAAGATGTCCGTGTCGTAGTTAGACATAGTCGACACAATTTCTATAGGCTTGTCTGGGCATAACAATGACAAAAGTAAATGGGATTGGACAGGCAGTGCATCATTCCCATAACTTTTCTTCCCATCCAGTTCCTCTCTCCCTCTCTCCCTGACCGACAACATAGCACGCGAAAAAATATATATCCAATATTTTATATGGCATTTTTTGTCTCGTTTCTTCTTCTTTTCTGTCGGAATTCTTCCATTGGATTCACTTTGTGTAACGCAGTTTAACATAGATAAATAAACATGTTGGCTTTCAGCTGATATGATTATGTTCAGGGTCAGGATTTTTTTATAAATTGCGTGTTGTTCCTCGCCAAAGACGCAAACTCCGACTTGCCCCTTTGCTTACCTCATCATTTTTACGATTCTCTGGCTGCCCTTTTGTTCCCACGAGTCAGGGTCATGGCGAACAAATGCAAAAAGTAAATCTAATAGAATTCCATTTTCCTCTAGTTCCCAACCAATTTTTCATTTTGCAGATTATCATAATGATGAATAATATTTGCTCTCGGTTAGCATGTTTTCTACATTTTTTGGTTGTGTCATGTGTGTATGTGTGTGCAGCATCAAAGCCTTCGTGCAAGCAGTGGCCGACTTAAAAATATGTTGAATGAGAAAATAGATGAGAAGATGCTGCGTTCATGTAGAAAAGAAGAATGTTTATCGAAACGAATGGACCTCGAGAAATCCGCTTAAAAGCCTGGTGGACAGAAGAAAACGGGTGGGAAGCGGAGGAGAAATTCCCACATGACTTTGTGTACTCCCTTTATCCCTTTTTTGGTTAAGTAGATTCTTTTTCATCGATGGACGTATTTGGCTGGAAGTGATGGAGTGAAAGTAGGGAAAGCTTTCAATCTCCCATTCTCCATCCCATCTGAAAGTATAAACCTGTCATCAGCTTATTCCCACATTTTTCTGATCGTCCCTCAGCGCGATCGATAAGGGATCTTGCATTGAAAAGGATGCAGAATTTATTTATGTGAAGTGCATTCAAATGGGATGAGTTGAGATGCAAAATATTGAATAAGCTGGCAAGAACAAGAACAATATACCACGTCATTAAGTCGTTACTTGAGAATTCTTTGTGGACTCAAAATTTTCAGAATCGCAAACACATTCATCTCCAAAGCCCACATCCAGCTCCCAGTCGTAAAAAGTAAAAGTTACTTACAACTCCTCCATTTTCTTATTTATCATTCAACTTCCTCCTCCATACAAACTCACCAGTTACGAAGTTAGTTTAATGAAAAAAATAGATGAGTTTTGCTGGACAGTTTTGGTTTTGTCAGGTCAGAATCAGAATGAAGCTATGGCCATGGTCATACAAGCTCTTTTCCCATTCATTATTCACTCCTCAGGGAACTGAGCTGGGGGCAAGGAGTCTCTGAGTCTTTGAGAAAGTCGCAGTCGCATTCTTCAATATTTAAGGGAAGCAAGGAAACTTTATCTAATATTAAATTATAAATTATATTTTACTCCATTAAGTTAAAATAGACTGGGGGAAAGGCTCTTTTTACTTACGTCACAAAACACCAACTCGAAATGTTAAGTTGATGGGCTTAGCGGAGGAGACCTGCCTTGTCATATTTTCTTCCCCTTCAATTCCTATAAGCCATTCTAATTCCACTTAAGAACCTCACCTCAACAGGAGATGAAGGAAATGGGAAATGAAAAAATGGAAATCAACATTTTGGTTATATTTTCCATTTTTTCCGCATAAAAGGCTAGTGCGAGTGGGAGGCTAGATGTTGAAAGAGAGGTACTTATTCTCACCTTTTCTCCTTGCTTTTTTGTCATTTTATTATTTTTCAGATGAAAAGAAAGTAAAAATGTTCGTTTAATGTGGTTTCTGTCCTTTCAGAGATTCGTCCCGGGGCTGGACCGGAGAAGCAAAGTTGGAAAATGTGGTGGAAAAAAGTTACACATGAAAGTGAAGGGAGCTGGAGAGAATATTTTAGGACGTGAGCACGCATGATGCTATTTGTAACATTCTTCGTTTTCTTCGCAACTCGATGATAAATGTGGCAAAGAAGATTATGATGTGTTATTTTTCTCCTGAAAAAAATGGAGACGTACATAGTTTGGTACATTCACTTTCTATTTTTATGCCTGCCCTCCTTTCCCCTCGATTTTCTCCAATGGAGTTTAGTTCTGTAGCTGACCAGTTTATATGTCATCGCTACTACACACGCTAACTCGGGTGACTGAACATGTCCAGCATTTATGCAAATCTCCGTCATCACGAAACACGAGAGGAAAATCGTAATATTCTCAGACAGATAAATGCATATAATCTTTTGCATTGTCGCAAGTGCTTTGATGTTTCAGCTCAAACAGCCAACAAAAATGGAGACGAGGACCATGAGCCTCCTCCTTTCAACTGAGGATTTTTGTTGATTTTGTCGGCATATGGGACTGTCATTATTACCCTCATCATTCTCAAAGTTTAACTTGCTCCAGTCCAGACCAGAGAGTCCAAAAGTTATGCACACACGTTGGAAAAAGGAGGAGAGGTAAAAGAGGTCGTCCACACAAAAAGTCTCCTCTCCAGCCATACGGTCTCCAGGCCATGCCAGTGCGTACCCATTACCATGTATTTCTCTGCGAGAGAAAGAGAGAAAGAAAAAGCATGCAGATTTTTTTTACACTGGAAATGAAACCGGAAAAGTTTTCTCTCTCTGGAGAAAGCATAGGGAACTTGTTATTAGGTACTTTTAGGTTTTTTACACTCTCGCCGTGGCGGAAAATGATTGTCATTTATTAGGAGAAATCATGGTTGTTCCGACTCTGAAGCGCATTTCACTGACTGACTGCCAACGTTCAAGACTTTTGGCTAATCGCAACAATCACTTACTTTTATTACTTGCCACTTGTCCAAATTACTTTCTCCGAATTACATAATCATATTCCGTCTCCGTAATTTGGAAATGGTAAAAGTTACCCGGAATCAAGGCGAAAATTGTTATACTCACAACTCCTGTCAACTCATAAGCGCTAGTTTACTCACAATTGGAGAACAAGTAAAAAAAATCCAATCTTTATGTAAGATTTTATTAGAGAAACTCTGATTCTGTAATAAACCAGTTTGTAATTTAAATATTCAAGATTTGGAATACTAATACTTGTGGGAGAAAAGTTTGGAAGAATGCACACAAAAAAATGTTTTTTTTCTGAATAAATATGGAAATTGTTGACTGTCAAGAAAGAAATTCCTCTGCTGCTCCTGTCATGTCTCAGTTACACATCTGACATCTTCCACTCGACGACAATAAAACTTTCACAACCCCATCACCAACTGCATACTCGTCCGCCTCCTCCTTTCCCCACACTGCATCTCCGAAAGGAAGTTTTGTGTTTGGTGGTTTATTTCACAAAAGAAGGCTAAATGCTCCTAAAAACAAACAAAAGTTAAGAAAGACAAAGTTTTGTTGAAATGGAACATGCTGGAGCTGGAGCTGCTGGTGGTGGTGGTCCTTGGTGGAGAGTAAAAGTATCTCTTGCCGCAGGATTTACGGTTTGGTTTGAAAGGAACAACTTGCTATTTTGTTTCCAAAATAGAATCAAGGATTTCACCCTAAAGTTTCCTTCTTGAATAGCAAATGAATGAATACTATTGATCGTGTAGTTTTCCCTAAGCTGTAAGAAGTAAAAGAACCAATCTTCCCCCACAAAACTTACTGAAAACTATATTGGCTTTATTGACAAAATAGTTACTTTTGGGGATTGGATTGAGTATAGATAGCCATCAAATATCGAAACCAAGTAGAAATTTGAGTTAGTCATTAACAAGCTGCAACTTAAACATTTACTCAGCAAAAACTTGTCTTCTCAAATACTTCACTTTTGCCCACTCCGAAATAAATTCGTAATCTCGGTGGCGTAAAATCGAAGACGACAATTTGCATGCAAGGAGCTCCAATGTAAAAATGGTAAGTGGGCGAGCAACCGGAACTAGGTTGCAGTTAATGTAAAAGTATTTCCAGGTTATTTTTGTGATGTTTGATTCCAAGTCGTTGATCATCCTGCCGTCTGAGAACAATAATTTCTTATACTCTGTCTGAAGCACTACGGGAAATTGGCTTGTCACCCTTGCTTGCACCATGGATGTGGATGCACCATGTCAGACATGACATGACAATGGGAAATTATGGCACTTTTTCACCAACTTTTTCATTGATGCGAAATTGTAGAAGAGGTGGATGCCCTATCCGCACTGCACTGGCCGTGTCATGCTATCGCCGTTATAAAAGTTATGAAATGAAAGAAGGTGACAATCGAGGCAAATCATTCATGTCCACAGCAAGATTTATTGGCAAACTTGTCAACTTTGCAATTTTGAGGGGATACGCTGGAAGTTTAGCAGTAAAAATTGCTAGCGGTGATGCAGTCTCCGTTTGACTCCTCTCTTTTCCACCTTCGTCGAATTGTGCAGAGTGTTGTGGTGATCAGGTCCTTTCGGTTCTTCACACTGACCATTGTCATCCTGAATTGAAAACCATTTGACGAAATATTAAATATAATTGTTCGTAAAAGTCTGTCGTTAACCGTACAATTGATTGCATATGTACGTACCATGAAATTCATTCGTTCTTGTGTCAGCAGTGGATATCGGTTCGTGTCCGGATTGCGATCTAATTTACAAACGTTTGTTTTGTGAGTCAGCTTTTAAAATGCTTACTCAAATTGTTAGGTATTTGGAATGTATGAAATGCATGAATGCATATCTCAAGCACCTGCCATGCAGAATTCATGATAAGGTGGAATACTCTTATCATGCCACTTGCAATCCGCCGGTGGTCTCTTTCTCAGAATCGAAGCAACCGTTTCTCGAATCGGACAAGGCGGAGCTTT
>JAQFZW010003362.1:0-13238 GCA_034687055.1 Heteromurus nitidus
TGAACGGAAATGATCAATTTCCTGCTTAGATATTGATAGTCAAAGTCTGCTAACGATCTCTGAAAAGTACTACGTATATGCCCTAGTCTGATACTTTCACGGTTTGCATTCCAGCGGTGGGACTAGACAAAGACAAAGAAAATCCCGACCGTAGAGTGAACACAAGAATTTTGTGTATTATAAATCTACTCTCTTGACTGGATGAATCGTTTTTGGGTTTAGTAATTTAAAGCTGCTAGTTTTCCATGCACACACACATAGATTTACCATTTTAATCAGAGACAATACGGCATCGTTCCGTATCGCCTTTTGTGAGATGCATACGTGAAGACTCTTTAAACGGAGATAATAATGTGAAGATGTGTATCACGTAGTTGCAACTCACGAAATCTTGTTTGTATATTGTTTCCTTTATAGATTGATTAATATTCCATTAAGATTCCGGAACAGTGATTAATTGTGTCTCATGGTCTAGACTTTGAGGATTTCATTAAATATTCATGCAAGATAACCGTTCCCAATCTTCAGCCGAGATAACATATAGTCTCTGCTTTTTGAGGGTGATGTTTTCTGGAGGGATTAATGTTTTATGCATTGTTGTCTTAATTTTCTGAACCTTTTGCTTTGCACACATCCAGTAACGTGTTGGTGTCTAAGTTAACAAAATGTAAAAATGCTTTCAACCTAGCTACGAAAGTTACCTTTCTTCCAGAGAGGCAGGCACGTTTCAAGTACTGTTCATGCATGAACAAATAAACGTAACGGTTGAAGAAGTTTAAGCAGGTTACATAAATGTTAAATAGATAAGTAACCAAAGCTTAAAGCTAACCTAAAGTGAGATCAAACCGGCAATGTACCAGTATTTCCTAAATGAATTTTATCTTGAAGTTTAAGCATACAAACGTCTGCCAGATTTGAGAAAATTGAATTGAAAAAGTGATGCTTTAGGAAATGGAAATTGAGGATGATGTGTATGCGTTATTGCTTGTGCAGTTTGCAATTTCAATTTACTCCAACTTCAACTTATGGTTCTAAAATATGTTTTCTTCATGAATTTTCAGAACTCTATTCGTCACAACTTGTCTCTTCATAACAAATTCATCAGGGTTCAGAATGAGGGAACCGGCAAGTCATCGTGGTGGATGCTGAATCCGGATGCGAAACCAGGGAAAGCAGCAAGACGTCGGGCGACAAGTATGGAAACAAGTAAATACGAGAAGAGACGGGGGCGAATAAGAAAGAGGATTGAAGCTCTGAAGAATGGCACGACTGTTTTGGATACTCCGAGCCCCTGCTCGTCTCTTGGTGAGGGGCTTGACGTCTTTCCAGGGAGTGATGAATCACCATCGGTAAGTTGTAAATGCAGTTTTATACATGACGAAGAAAAAGTTTAATTCAGCCCGAATCCCATGCACCAAAATTTGATGATTAATGATTTTGTGATGGAATACATTGTGTATACACAGGTACTGCACAGTTTCTCACAACTTTCACCCGACTTTCGTCCTCGAGCAAGTTCAAATGCAAGCTCCTGTGGCCGTTTGAGCCCAATACTTGGTGTAAATGAGTCAGTGATAGATCTTCATGACAATCAAGTTCCTCCAATGTCCCCGTGGAACCTTGATTATGTTCCTTATGCATCTAATGCTACCTCGTACGGATCGTCGAACTTGACGAGTTCCAATGATCGGTTCGGAGCTGAGCAACTTGCTGGCAGCTTGGCTAACACGATGAAACTTAACGATACCACTTGTTTCCTACCTGGGGCTGGTCAGCCTACCGCCGTTCCTGCTACAGAGTTCAACAATACTCCTTTTGTCATGCAGGTAACACCTAAATACAGCTCCCTTATTTCATAAAATGCATAATTAAAGTAACATTTAATTGAGTTTGTCTTAATTGTGTGATTTCAGAGTTTCCAACCTGCTCAAGGTACTAATTCAACAAACTCAGCCAACGCGTCATTCCAAAATGTTGGTGCAAATGGAGGTGCTTCTGTAGGATTCATTAAACTGGAGCCGAGGGTACGATTTTATGTTCCTTTAAACTGGATCTACTTAATCAATTCAATATCCGAACACATATCACTGATCTTTTTTGATTCATTTTCACACAGGATCATCAAGAATACTATACGAATTACAGCCAACTTCATGACAGCAAGCTTCAGTCCATCCCATCATCCAGTGACTTGGATTTCAACATAGAGCTAGCTCCATTTGATTGTGATGTGGACGAAGTTCTGCAGACTGAGCTGAACCTAGGGGGCGACATAGATTTTAACTTTGGAACTACACTCAGCAACGTAGTCACTACACAAACGGGACCTACAAACGTTTCTCAGTTGCATAATGGAGGTACGTCAGTTTTAACCTGTTGTTACAAGTTTGTAGTGTAACGGACAATCATAATTTGGATGGCTAACAATTTTAGGTCCTTTTTAAAATACGTCTGTAGGAACAATGACGCTTGGGAACATGGTGTCGGGAGCAGGGTCTATTCAACATTCTGGAACACCCTCCAGTTTAATTCATCATCACGCAACGAATTCAGTACCAACTACAACATCAGCTTTCAACAGCCACCAACAAGCCATGGTTGGTCCACCTGGACAACAGTGGGTTCATTAAAGGAACAGCTAACAACATAGCGCTACACATAAAATAATACGAAGTTTAGATATTTTTGACAAAAATCTTACTACATATATAATATACAACAAAAATGTAAGGATTTTATATGTTATCTCTATATTAGTGTAGGTTCACAAGTGATAAGTTAATGAGTGGGTATGAGGGTAACGAAAGCAGATTAATATATTAAAGAAGTAAGGTATGTTCCTGAAGGGAAATCAGAGAAAAGCATTATATAAGCTCTTGTTGTGGCATGCGGTGTAGCTAGCACCAAATCTAAAAGTAGACATTTAATGGTAAATTAATGATGATTAAGAAGGGCTACTATTTCTCAGAAGCGAGCTATTTTTAAAGTGACAAGTAGGCATAACACGCACACATATTTTTATGATCTTTTCGAGCACCTTCTTTGCTTAAACCAGCATTTTCTATCTACGTAGCAAATTCCTTTTTGGTTCAAAAGTCCGAATATTCGACGTCTGTCCTTATAAAAGCACCTTTATTCAGTAGATTCGAGCACATGTTTCATGCACTGAGTTTTTACGCGTGCTGTAGTAGAGAAACGGAAGTGAACATTAAACGATGAAAATCTGGTACAGATATGGTATATATCCAGCTTAAAATATTTTAAAAAAATGATCTTAAAAACAAAAAGGTTTTCTAAGTTTGGCCTTGCTAGGGACTAACATGGAAAAGGATCCGTCAGCAAAATACACAATTTTTTTAGATGTAGAGTGACTGTATCGAGTACATGAATTTCTCAGAATGAATGCCAAAATCTGCAAAAAGTTCATTTAGGGATAGTCGAGCTCATAAAACACAAACGAAAATGCAGAGAAATGAGGATGTCGTCTCAAGTCAGCGTTTTTTTGGAAATGTCTACAAAAAATTAAATAAGCAAAATCTTAGAAAATGATTTTTTCAGTGGAGAAATTAATTATAAAAATGGTGTTTAGTAAAACGTATATATTAGAATAAAAATAGGAGAAGATATTAGAGTAACTATTATAACTATCAAATATAAATATATACCGATCCATTTGGCTTAAGAGTAAAAGAGAGCATCAAACATTTTGTATACTCTTTGTATAATAATGCGAAGGTATATGAAAATATTTGGTTCTTTGTCAGAGAATCGTTTCAGGCTACTAGCGCTTTATAGTCTTTAAAAAACAACTTTAACCTTATCATCATCAACCAGTTTAGTCGTCTTGCTATGAATTTTTCGAGCATATATATATTTCAATTTATATAAGTTGAGCCACACTCGTAGCTGGATTTAAAAAATATTATATATAATTAAATTGTAATTTAGTACCATGTCAGATATCTGTGTATATAATCTATACAAAAGTTTTAAAACTGTGTTTGTAATATCACACCTACTACATTGTTATTGTCATTTAGTTATGTTTGTTTTTATGCAAACGTTTGTTTCTTTTTAAGATACAGCCATTGTTTTCAAGATTGATTGTTTCTCTTAATGTTATTTTTTCCCAAATATGTTGATCGTAATTTGTAGAGCTAGATTAAATATATACATCCGAAATCATATAACGTTATTATTGTTATACACACATTATATACAATATTGTATAAAATGTATATTATTTACAAGAAAACATTTTTGTGTGATACAAAAACAAAACGCTCAGTTACATGAATAAAAAAATTATCGATACATAATCATTGATGTTCGTCCTCAATCCTGGCAAGGGATTATTAGTTCATCCTTTGTGTTGTGAATTGTGAATCTGTTTAGTTGAAATTGAAAGATGATACTTGCAGGGTTGGCTGTGACATAATTTACTAACTGTAAACTGGCATAAATATAATTAAAATTAATTATCCAGCCAGTAGTAAATGGTAGATTCTGCATCTAGACTAGCATTCTTCGTCAAAACCAAAATGCATTTTCATGGCTCCGGCGGAGAGCAACAGCCAACGCGACACAAGCAACTTTGAAGCAACAAAGACTTGGCCTCCAAGCTTCCAAGCACAAGAACAAACCCAGCCAGAATTGCTCGACGCGATCGCATCGGCAGGAACTGAGCGTTGTAATTTTTTGAGGGGGCCTGTCAGCACCTCTCGACTCACATCTCCTCACTCCGTACACCCCAATTGTTTTCGGGCCATCCTCCTGTATAATACAGGCTGTATTACACTGCACCGAGTGCGCAGTTCTTATAAACCGGATATATATTTAAATATTAATCCATGAAATTGTGATAAATAAGTTTACAAAATTCGACAGTTGCAAATTGTAACGCTAATTAATGCTGCTTGCGATTAGTCAGGCTGGTGAATAATGCTAAAAAAAGCATGAAAAGCTTTGTGGATGGATGTGAGCACATGAACACAAAACACGTAGAAAAGCGCATTCACAACAGCTGACAGGCAGTCAAGTGCTTTTATACATGTTTTTGTTGTCTCTGCAAATCTGTGTGCAGGTGTTTGTTTTTGTGGCTTGTCGTCAGCACATTGCTCTGTTGGGGTTAAATATTTGATAACAAATATCCTACCAATAAATCCGTATTTAACTAACTGGCCTGTTATCACTCACCAGGATTCAGTCACCTGTCAATGTCAAAGTAGTTAATACATCCGAGGACAAAGGAGAGTGTTAAAAGTACTGCGCAAATCTAGCGTAAGTTTGGGATTAATTAGTAAAGCTGTAGAGCAGGTGTCATTATAAAAAGTTATTTGGATGGTGTACGAAATAGTCACAGGCGTTGACCACGTAAATCTGGCATGCTCAACTTATTATAGTTTTTGTCCAGGAACAAGAATTTCTTAGATTGTTCAGAAAAGTCTGACAAGCCAAGTCACAAGTCACCAGTGTCAGTGAGTTGGTCAAACACCAGACTGCTGCGTTGCATGTAACATGTTATTCAATTTAGAACGAACTTGACAAAAAATTAATTGTTGAGACAGACAAGTTAGGTACATAGATGACATTGTGTTTATACAAATGTGGAGCACCTGTCATTCATGGCTGATATTGTGTATTTGTGTCATTGCGCGTCAGGGTAAAGTTATTTGTAATTTGCAACGATTGACAATCAAAAACAAAAAGACTCATCTCAATCTCATCTATTTTGTGAGACATTTGATGGCGTAGGCGTATAATATTGCCTGAGAATTCTAAAGAAATTTCAACACATCTGGCTAAATTTTTGTTTGTAATTTCAATTATTTGTAATTCAGATTTAGCGAATTCTGCTGTGACACTTTTGTGACTTGAAAGCCGGAGCATAACGAGGAAAGTTGAACATACGAAGTAAATTCATTTTGCTGTTTTGCTACAGCCACAACCCACAATCACGACATTTTCTAGTGATAAATAAGTATTAATCTAAATCCCATAAATTTTGGACAGGTTGCTCTACCCGATACACAAAATGCAATTACTCGTTTATAAATATGAATTAATGAATGGCCATTTTTTACCCAGGTCCTGCTGGTCAGATACAAGGACAATTTAGTAGAGCACAGTAGCCTTGAAGACACTTCTGCGAATTTCATTGAACATTTCCCCTTGTGGAAGTAATAAAAGATATCGGAAATTGGAAGCATACAACATTTTTCTTCCTTCTTCACGGTGAAACTCCAGAGTGTGACTGGGAGCACATATAGGTGATTCACTTGTGTTATCTCGCCAGAAGTAAGTGGCAACTTCTCTCACCAATAAATGCAGTTAGGGTTTCGGTTTCGCAAGCTGGTTGGGCTCCAGTTCTGAACTGAAGCAGGCATATTTTTTTCTTTCTCTTTCGCCATTTTGCAAGGTACATAGAGGTTTAGTCTGCTACTGGTCTTACATAGAGGGTAAGACCAGTAGCAGAGTCTATTAGTTGTGGAAGTACACGACAAAAGCAGTGTGAGTTGCGTGGAACTGGAGAAAGCCCGGAAGAAAGTCTAGGAGAAAGAGTGGACTTGTTTAAGCAAGGTTTCGGAAGATAGTGAAGTACCCGAACGAATGAAATGAATGTGAAGCTATGTAGCTCTCTCCCTCTCTCTCTACTACCCAATTTTCTCATTTCTTTCCAGGTTCCAGGAGACCTTTTCTCTCACATTCTCTCCTCTCTGGAATAAGTGTGAGTTTGTGCGTCTATCTGGGTTTGGCTGCTGCTGGAGAATATAGGAGCAAAGCAAGGAGAAATATTTCACCGTGTAGCTTTCCCTGATGTAGAGTGAGTGTGGGCAGGGAGTCGAGCTAGCCACACGGACTAAAAGGAAGGATATATATATATGTGATATTGTTGAGGGTAAAGAGTAAAGTAAGTAATGATGTCAGTTACGCATATAATAAATGCATGTCGTAAGATATCACACATATAGAGACACTTTCTCTGCCGTGTGTGTGTGTGCTGTATTGTATGTTACTCGCGAATTTCACTTCTCCCTTTCTCTTTACTTTCTTTCCAGTCATCTGCTGCTGTGCTGCTACTTTGCTCCAGCTTTGGGTTCCAACAGCACTTTCACATCCTCCCGTAAAAGGGCAGAGTAAATGGTAGCGGAGCTGTGTGCTGCTGAGCTTGTATGTGGAAAGTGTGTATCGATCGATCGATAGGGAGGATCCCCACTTTTTAGCCCTTCTGTTTAGTTTAAGAGTTGTTGAGCTTGTGTCGTCTTCGTGTTAAGTATTTTAGTAGCGACGGAGTGAGTGTGGATATATTAGTGTTTGGTGATAACAGCACTGCTGGTGTTCCTTTGGTGGACGAAGACGAAAGAACAGACGGTCAGAAATATCAACTCATCACACATTCCTTCTAGTTCATTATCATTCAAAGGAGTGGAAGTTGACGCAGTAGTAGCCAAAACGGAGAAGTTTAAAAGAACGTTAATCATCCACCTTGAAACCTTACTCTAGGTTTTCTTTTTGTAACAAAATACTCTTAGTTTTTAGTAAATATTTCGACCATGTTGTCCGGACTGACCTCTCAACTTGGAGGGCTCATGGGTAAGAAGGCCCCCCCAGCAGAAGCAGATGCTGCGGGTGGAGCAGAAGGTAGCGATAAATCTAATTCAACTGCTGCGGCTGCTGCGGGTGGGGAAAACAGTAGCCCCGCTGCAGGTGCTGATGCAACGGCCAGTTCTACAGCTTCTAGTGTTTTGAATACCAGGTTTGATATTTATATTATTATCCTTACACATTTTCGCTCACAAATAAAAAGTATAAAGCATTTGCATTAGAAAAATTTGCAGTGACTAATTGCTCTTCAAACTTTAAATAGTGTATTGACTTCAGTGACAAACTCAATTAAATTACCTTCGTGGTTTGGAGGATCTAAAAAGGAAGAAGAGCCTACTACAGGAACTGAAGCTACGGAGTCGACACCCGCACCAAATCAGGAACCATCAACAGCAACAGAAAGAGGATTTATAACCCCTGATAAAGGGTCGGACGCCTCCAGTGCAACTGGTGGCGCTGACTCGGAGAAAGAGGTACGTAAAACCAACAAGGTCCCACCCGAGGTAAAATACACCCACAATATGTGTCCATTATTTTCCCCTCTTTACTGTCCGCTCTTCATTGGTTACTAATGCCATGTGGTTCATTTCATACCGAAACAATTAGCAGATTCCTGAGGAAGATCCTGCTGCAGAAAGCTCTGCAGCTGCTGGCCTTGGCAAAGTGAAAACTTTTGGGATGTCTATATTTTCATCAATTAAAGGAGCTGGTCAAAAAATCAAGGACACGGTATATGTTTTACACAGGCATTTCTAAAAAATAATTCGACTACTAACAACAGTGTATGATTTTATGAGCACTCATGTGTGATTTTAGAATATCTTGAGCGAATTTCAAAAGGAGCACGAATCATTTCTCAAGTCAAGAGGATCTAAAAGTGATGGTGCGATAGCTCCATGGGTGGGCCATCCTAAAGAAGAAGCCCTTAAAGAAGAGATTTTGACATTGTCCACGGTAAGAATATTTATTTTGTAATAAGCTTCAAAGAATGCCTTGAAAGCTAATTTAAAGTTTTGATTAGTTCACAACGGAATGATGTAATAAATACCTAACTGGTTTATGTTAACAGGATCGCAGAAATTTTGTAAGAAGTCCGCCTGCAGGTGTCGCGTTTGCTTGGGACTGGGAGGAAATGGCACCTATCGCAAAGGCAATTCTGAAGGATGATCCGAACTTAGAAAAGATGAGATATGAACTAGTCCCTAAAGTAAGTGAAACGTTCTACAGGATTACTCTCTAGAATTCCTTTTGCCCAATAAGCATCGCAGCTATTCTTTCATCATCGATTTTTGTTCTACTTCATTAGGTCGTTTCAGAGGAGAATTTCTGGCGGAATTACTTCTATCGTGTTACTTTACTCAAAGAATCATTGAGTGAAGATGGTATGAATATTTAATGCAACCTTTTCATGCATATTTAATTGCGAGCAAGGGATAAAACGCTCTGTCTATACTTATACGTGCTATCCTTTCACATGTGTGTGACATTTGTTGTTGCTTACGTTTTGCTAGAGTCGGGTAAGAAGAAGCGCGACAGTATTGATACAGACGAGGAAGATATAGAGAAAGAACTCAATGAAGAACTCAAGTCCTTTGAGGTTTGTGATTCGAAAAATTGAAGATTTCCCTAACCACTATCAGAGTGATTAGAATGAATTTTTTGTCGGAATTGTAGGTAGTCGACAGTTCCTCAGCAAAAAAGTCAGAGGTTGATGAGAAAGAACTTGACTCACTTCTCGATCTGAAATAAACTGTCTAAAAACAACTCTATTGCCATTATATCGACTTACAGGATAGGATGCCTACTTCTTTACAAAAAACAGGCTATTGTTCTGTAAGGTTCTAAAAACCGTGTAATTCAATCAACTACGTTAACTAATAACTTTACATATGTTCTAATCACGATAAGAAGCATATACGTACATATATCAGTCATGAAACCGACAAAACGTTATGCGCAAAAAAAATCATTGTGTGACATTCCAAAAGAGTGAAAGCAAATATGAGCGAGTCAAGATAGACATATAAAAAATAATCTTTTTAAAAATCGTGTAAGACAGAAACTCGTTGATGATCATCAAGCAAAGATTTTGGACGGTATATATATATATAATGTCTATAAGTACTATATATATATGTTTAATTTTTATTTAAGGATCTACAGAGACAGAGACATAATAAGTTGTTATGTTTGACAACCTCAAAAAAACTGGTTCGGTAATCGTTTTTCCCTGTATATATAGATAAATATATATATATCTATAAATATATATTATGTCGACGTAGGAGAAAGAGATGAACATGTGTGTGTGTGTTATAATTACATATTGTTGGCAGTTGTTGACAGAGATATTATTCGGACATGTAATAATAAAATCTTGAACTCATGGACATGTTCATAAGTAGTGATAAATTAGGACGGAATTCTTGTATTTTGTGTCTCGTTATTTATTATAGATATAATATAAAAATACACTCTTACGAGCGTATTCAATTTATATCTATATAATTTCGCCTCCTCTCCTGCGTCGATCTCTTGTTGGAAATGAGTGAAAGATGCTGGGAGATTCGGGGCATAGTCGGAAATTCACGATACTATTCTCAGAAAAAAATGTAGTCAACTACTCGAGTTTAATGGCGCAGAGTATATTAGGCTGATTACTCTGTTGCTGTTGTGTGGTCCCTTGCATATCAAAGAAGAAGAAAAAATCTGTACAACATATTATTATCTCACTCCAATTCAGAACATTAGTAGAATTTAGTGACGTATTAAATTTTCGGCCTGTCAAGTGTTACACGGAGGAACTGATACATATATACGCATATCTATGTGGACATTTTCCAGTCGTGATACTGAACCTTTGTTTGTTTCTTTGCAGAGTTCACAAAGAGAATAAAAAGCCACAGGTGTTGGTTATATATAATATTATGCATCTTTCACCCATCAACGAGGGAAAGCACTGTTCTAATGGAAATAAAACGATGTGTTTACTATGGCCGCCTTCCTCTCTTCCTTCCTCGATCACAAAAAAAACTAGATCGTATCCCATTTACTCCAACCAAAAGATCATCACGGAGAAGCAGTCCTCGCAACTTTCACTTGTGTGTGGTGGCATATTGTGCACACCCTTGCACACACACAGGAAGGAGACAGAGATTCTCTTCCACTCCCAAGTCTCGTATAGTGATCTGACAGACGCATATGGAAGCTCCAGGCATATTTTAATGACAATCATTTCTTCTTCTGCTTCTTCATGACACAGCTAGTCTATGTAATTAGTAAGACAATACTTACAGGACGAACTCTCTGATTACCAGATTACTTACTTGTTTCCAATCATTTGATGTAGGGTTCTTTGTGATTTAGAAGCATTTCTATGTTATGCTATTCCGCATAATCCGCATACTTTTGGTTGGTCTGAAAACCGACCTTGCATCATTTTCCCCCAATTATTTTCTTAGTGTTACGAAACACGACTGCGTGTGAGTGACTGATAATTTGCAAATGGGAAATGTAGAAAAGTATACTAGCACGCATACCAAAAATGTCCAAAAAAACTAAATTACACTGTTTCTCTCCAACATTCGTTAATTGACATGCAAAAATATTCCCCGTACAGCATTCGAGTGAATCTCGAAGTAGATTTGTCTATGTGAGATTTTCCAAGAACGGCCGTACGAATTGATGGATAAGATGTAAAAGTAATGAGCTATCTTCGTACGAATAATCATTACTTCAGCAGAGATATACAAAAGCAGGTAAACCACCGTGAAACGTTCCTATTCAACCTCAGCGATGCGTGCTAATGCACAAAAGAGTAGTAGTAGAGGTGGTGATCGTGGTCATTAGAAGTTAGCGGAGAACAGATATTCACTGATCCATCTTAAATCTCAGCATAACCATCGAATGACACTCATGTTATAATCTGCAGATAATGGGAATCTTGTTAGCACTTGGCCAGGGGCGAGTTAACAACCGACGTGGGGATCCTTGGGGATCGATGCATGCATATTATGTTTTTAAGGATGGGTATTCATATAAAGTTGGATCATATTAAACTTTTCTTATATAGGTTAGCATTGTTCTTCACTCTCATCTTGTACAAAGTATTGATTTCGTCCATTAACCCGTTGTGTACACGTCAGCACAAGCCACCCGCCATCCTAGAACACTAAAGTTTTAGCATTTGGCACAAAAATCTTTGTGTGTGTCTGAATCAGTGCATTTAAAGTGTGGCAACGGAGCATAATCTCAGATCTGATGGAGTCGTATTCTCGAATCCGAATTTGACGTCTATGAACATGAAAATGTACCTATACGAGCTGCTCAAGTGTGTTCAAAAACTACTACGACTATGATGGTCATTGAAGGCGACTATAAAAGTGAAACGACATATTTTCAACCAACTCCTAAAAATGTTATGGATTCTTCTGTTTTGAGAGGCGTCTCACTCGCATATTGTGTCGTGTCGCTTCAAGTAGCTACACATATCCAGAGAACCCATACACGAATCATTTGTTCTCTTATTGTGCAATTCAGTTTAACAACTTCTCGCTCTCTCTCCACTTCCCCTTTATACATTTCATATATATACTCCTTTGACAAATAACCCTTAACCTTGCTGAAGAAGTTTCGTATATAGCCAATTATTCCGTTTCCTTTGTTCAGTTTTTTTTGGCTCTTCATGAGCGATTCCAACTTCCAACCACCACTCTCAAAAGACTTCAACTTCCTGGCCTAAAGCGTATTGTGGAAGTGGAATCTTTACACCTTCAAAACTCTATATTGCGACATCATCGGTATTGCATCATCACGCAACGCTCAGATTATGCTTCCTTTTCTCAACTACATCCATCACGTTGTCAGATCTTCATTTCAAATGTGAATGTTTCAACACATTCATCAAAACATTTAGCTCGAATTGTCATCCCGTTAGTACCCATCATAACGACATCACATATTCTCGTTGCACTTTCATAAACTTTGTTTTGCAGTCGCTCATGTACAGATGCACTAATACAGCGTATGAAACTCTCCTGCAAGAAATTGCATACACATGAAAATGAAACCGCACCTTTGCATAATATGGATGTGGAGTTAGTGGTAAAAAACAACGTTTTCGTCCATACCCATGTGCACTAAACGTCCCAAAACTTCATAATATTCAGAATATGAAGCTTAGAAGAATAGCTTTTCGGGAGGATAAAACTCGAAAGCATGAATCATGCATGATGATACGGAATATTAGGTAGGATGCCAAATATACATACTCCCATAAGAACTGGATGGATAGCAAAGGTAGGATTATGATGATGATGCTTTTTAAAAACGCTTACAGCGAAGTAACTGAGAGAGCCAAACTCCAGCTAGAGCTTCACTCCATATAAAAGCAAGTTTTCCGCTTTCATGCAAGCCAGAATTAACAAACAAAACATATAAAAAATGCTTTAGCTCGCAGGCACTGCGCCATATCCATACATCCACAACATGCGTGTTCAGAGACGTGATGTGTGTTGTATAAAAAATGAAAATGTAGCCAGGCCTAGCCAGAAAAGAGCTCACAATGGACATTATTTCGTAGCTACTCGCCAATTGCAACGAAACTAGTGTGAACATACACTTTAAAGAGTTGC
>JAQFZW010003363.1:0-13238 GCA_034687055.1 Heteromurus nitidus
ACTCCTTGGATCGGATCGTGGATCGGATCGCTGTTTTGCGATCCAGTGGATCGCCGATCCAAAAGTGAACAAGTGTGTGTCCAACGAGTTGTCGTTCATATGTTGCTTTCTCCGTCTGTAAAAGCGGTTGTGCTGATTTGGTATTTGGTACTTCTTCGCAATGCAAACCGTACATTGATTGCAATATAGGATTTTCCTACAAGATTTAGGCATTCAGGTATAATATAGGTATAGGTATGCATACTTTCCAACGTTTATATTTATATTGACACATGCACACATGGATTGTGGAACTTGGAGACGCATGACAGACTCATGTGGCATGCTCGCTTACAGATAGTATTGCAGAGTACAGAACGGTTAATAATCGGTTTCATTTTGTGAGCAAAAGTAAAAGCCAACTTGGCAACTTCAACTTGTACCATAGTTTATTAGGTAGCACGTCAGATCGTAGGTCGTAGATCGTCATATTATATTCATTGAGAACAAGGCGAAGGACTGCAATATGGTTAAAGTGTGCTAGGACGATCTTTTGTACTTGTGTCTCCCATCGTCCCATCGTCTGGAGTATTCTATTGTGTAACATTCTAAATGTTTAGTAGAGTCCCTCAATTCGGACAAATTGTTCAAATCATTATAGTAATTCGCTTCGTCCACAAACAAATTCTGGTAAAAGTGTTAGTGTTAATCAATGTGAATGATGATCGTCACATTCTTTTTTCAGAAATCAATCATATCATACCCACTCCATTTCCTGTCCTTCCTATCGGTTCAAAATGACCCAAGTTTCTCTATTTGGTGGCTTTGATGTGGAAGACATTCAGGTGGAAAACGAGAGTGATTATTCTGATGATGAAAATCGAGATGAAGAGGTATTACAGATTACAGATAAATTCTAACCTATTACTTTGTATCACATTTAGCATTTTGCAAAAAAAAACTCTATTGTCTCATATGTGGATTTTAAGCTAACCGTTTGGCGAATTTTTATTAACGCAGATAAGGAAGGCGCTTGAAGATTTGCATGAAGAAACGTTTGATCTTGATAGCGACTGTGACTCATCAGTTGCAGGAAGCAGAAACTCTACCGCAAATCACAACAACAACAATGATAGCAGTTTTTTGTCAAACAAAGGCATGTCTAATGTCAATGAAACAGTTAAGGGGGTCAACAATAATTCAATTTTAAACGGAGTTAACTTGCTCCTGTTGCCAAATGCTATTACGGACAACTCGGAGAATTTCGTCTTTCCACGCAATACAAGCGCCAAGTTTGGCACTCAGAGTACAACAGAAAGCCTTAATGGGCACGGTATTAAATTAAATGGAAATCTTATGTATGGTGGCACTGAACCCATATCGACGAAGCCTAAAAAGCATGTTACAATCGTGGAAAACTCTCAGAAGAACCGCGACGAAGAAGAAATAGAAGCATCAAACCCAACAATATCCTTACTTCACAAAGACCATTGTCCAAGATCTGAAAACGGGGGAATGCTAAGCAATGATGTATGGCTTGCTTCAGAAAACAAAGGAGAACAAACTAAAACTTTATTAGAAATTCGCGAGAGACAAGTGCATCGGGGAGAAGAAGAAATCACAAAACTGCAGAAAGACAAGAGAAGCTTGAATCACCAGATAGGTTTGATGAAAACTGAAATGGTACAGATAAAATCACAACACGAAGAAGCAGAAAAATTCGCAAGTATGAAACATACCTTTTTATAGCCTATCTATGCAATAATATATTTATGCATATTTGCCATATGACAAATTATATTACTGCGGACTCGTTGGTTTGATCTTTCATTCATTTCAATTTGTAGGATTAAAAGAACAAGAAAGCGAATACCTGAAAACCAAGCTAAGAGAGGCAATTGAGGAGTATGAAAATGCTAAACGTGGCGAGATAACTGCAAATGATGAAGTTTCGAAACTGAATCTGGAGGTAATTCTTTTAACTTATTACTAGCGCATGGCTGGAGAAATATTTTGCTGGAGTGCAGTTGATTTATAAAAATATTCGTGTAGATCGACAAATTGAGCCAAGAAGTACAACTCCTGAGCAGCATTGGGTCTTCAACTCAGCAAGCAGAAGTCAGTGATGTTGTGAGACAGCTCCGGGAGAAGCACGCAGCTGACTTCGTGTCCTGGAAGAAAGTTGTTGCGGAACTTGAAGGGCAATTACGTACATACAAGGTATTCTAAAGCGATTTTATGAAGTAAATATATCTAAATACAAAGTCATCAGATAGTGAAAGTTACTCTATATCGTAACCAACTCATCTACTATGGTTTGCTTAATAATTTCCAGCGACAGCAGCAACTTTTGATGGAGGAAAGTTTCAATAATGGAACTAAAGTAAACACTAGTGCACAGACCGACGAGGTTCCCGTTGAAACACATTCAAAATCACCTCAGTCTGGAGAAATTAAACGAAAGGAGAAGACCCAAATTGCGATATTGGAAGATGCTGACGATGGAGATGTCTTGATCAAAGAAAAAAAGATCATATCGTTGAACGAAAAATTTGAAGAATTGAAACGGGAATTTCAGCTAGAAAAGGTAAGATCACATAATGTTGAAGCTTGTCAGTAATTTTGTTAATGTGAGAAGGTGATTGATTATTGATCTTAAATATTATACAAATTCAAACAGGCCCAGTTAATTGACGCTTATGAGAAGGAGATCGCACAGTATAGACATAGACTATCAACTTTGCCAAATGAATTATACCATATCTGGGAAAAGACGCAAAAGGAATTAGGTCTTCAAGCTGCATTTGATCCAAGTAAAAAGCAATACTATTAGATATAGCATACGTTACATGTTTCTAGGTATGGATATGATTTTAATGCAAAGTTGTTTGTTTTGGTTTCAATAGAACCAATTTGTGTGGATGCTTTCACCTCCCCTATGGGCAATGATGACATTCATTCTTCTCGTACATCTTTCGGTAAACTTGGAGCAGGGGGAGACAACCAAGTACAAGATCAACCCGTTTCTCAAGATGTTGCAATTCAAGTGAATTTTGCTTCTTTACTGGCAAACAGAGATGAGCGTTTGCATGATAACCAAAATTCAGCGTGCAGTCCCATAGGACGTGATGTATCGTCAATCTTGGTGCAAACGGAGGAACGGGAGACATCAAATGCGGTAATTCAAACTGATGAAACACTGGAAACTTACAAAATTCTTGCTCAGCTTCTGGAATCATGGTCACACGAGGTGCAGCAGTCCAAATCCAATGAAGAAGAAATGACTTTGAAATGCAGAGAATATGAGGAGGAGTTGAACAAGTTTAGACATCAATTTAAGGTTTTGCAGAAGGTGGCTACTAAGTGCAGACAAGAAGGAAAACGCCGTGAAGACGTATTGAAAACACAAAATCAAGAAATGAAAGTCCGGTATATGGAAGTACTTCAAAAGTTGGATGAAAAATTGAACGTTTTAGCGTAAGCATATTTTTACAAGATCACAAAACCCAGAACGTTTACCGTACTTATTATTTGTAAAGATTGCTTTCAACAACGCAACTATCGTGATGAAATATTCCGCCCTCACTACGTAGTAAGAAAGAGTTCCATTAATTAAGTTGTTCAGCTATTTCACTAAAATGGTTTCTACTGTAAATGTGCATGTAGTTTTTCACATGATCGAAAAGAAACTTTGTTGGTTACATATACATATTAGATGTAATGTAGGCATAAGAAACACTACTATAAATAAATGTACCTCAGACTGTAAGCATGATCTTGAATTTATAAAGTGTACATGTGGGAGGGCAAGCCTGCTCATACCGATCGACTTTCCTCAACACACGTACGCTCGTTATTATAAGACTTTCTGAAAATGAAAAATATCTAGGAAAAATTGAAACAAGGAAATGTAATTCTCAATGGCAGGTTAAGAAGTAATCTTCCAATCTTCGGATGACATGGTGTATTTAAAAGTGCAAAGTCTTGACCACGTCATCGAAGAGCTTACATGATTATACGAATCCGATACGCTTATTTCGTGACCTTTAGGTATAGGAAGATACTATATACACTCCTCTGGCTAATAAAACGCCATTTACCTTTGATCTTATAGATTTTATGTGTCATTATATTGTAATTATCAACTACTATTTTAACTTTGTTTTAACCGAATTTTGAGATATATTACAAAACAAGCTTTTACACTGAATATTATGTCATTTTTAATCAGTTTAATGATCACTGTTTTGAAGTTTCAATGAGTTTATATGCTAGCATCTAGCTATTTGGAGTTTATCACCAAAGGGTTTCAACTACCCAGTAAATACAGAGTACAGACATGACAGATCAGATTTATGCCATTTTATTTAATTATTATTATGTCGCATTTTTATGTAGTCCTTAATTTCGAATTATAATATTCGTAGTCATTCTGAACTAACTGTATAACTTGTAATTAATGTATAACTAATGACAAATGATGTAAGTCACAATCCAAGCCATGTTGGTATGTCTGACTGATATTCAATGTTTTCGTTCAGGTAAATTTGAAATCATAGCTAAAAGCCTACAGGTGTAGAGGAATAATATCAGAATTTTTCTTGATACAATTGACGAATGACGAATCGTATGTGAAAAAATTCTATTTTTATAATTTTGTTTGATTAGTTATAATGATGAAAGCAATGTACGTTAAAAATACTACGCATCGGTGCAAGATGAGATAATATAACCAGAATACGGATATTATTACTGTAGTTGACTGAATGATTATTTATGAGTGATTAACAATGAACTTGGATAAGGTACGTGTGCTCCTAACTTTCTATCTACTCCTGATTTATCAGGTTTCTAATTATGAGAAGATCCACAAGAAACGAACTACAAATAACATAACTATAAGGACTAGCACGTTTTAGGATGCCTACCAAGATTAAATTCGCCTGATGTAGTAATATATGTAATTACAAACGAAAGTAATAACTACAAGATCCCAGTACACAAATAAAATCATAGCAAAGATAATATTCTATGTCAAATGGGGATAAACAATACGTTGTACATCTACTTAATTATCCTAAATAAGGTAAGGTCATTGTTCATGCGATTACTATATCGCACTGTTTTAACGTGAAATATCTTCATGATTTTGTATAATTTTCTATGAAGTAGACTAAATTCAACAGACGAAAACCATAATTATCTATAACTACTTTAGAAATGACACGATTATTATTGACCGCATCATTATATTTTCAACATTACCGGTGTTCTATGACTGCAACAAAAATAAATCTTTTCGCTTAAAATATGTCAAGATAAGACTTGTGAAGGAGTTTGATTGTTAAGAAAACTGTTTGGCAGAAAGAGAATTATCCAGCTCGTAATATATTCAAAAGTAGTACGGCATTACTAATGTAGTATTTTGGTATTGAAAAAATTGAGTAGTGTGTGCAAACTGCGTATTATGCTCTTTTGTACCTTATCTGAATCTGAAAACCCGAACTTTGATACATACTTTTCACATTTGACTTCATGACTTCTCTGCAGACCATAATCTGTTCACCTTTTGTGATTTGGCAACTTGCACTTCAAACTTACACATGCAATATATATTTAATATTGCATTTTAAATACATTATGATTGAAGATGTGCTGCGGCTGCGAGGATGTTTTCGTTCCGCTAAATCCGTACACTACGGTTGATACGAATTCCAATTCGCACCAGGAGCTAGATATATTCTTCTATTGTTGAACATAAACGAAACTACTCCTCTATACGCTGTTCTTGGGACGCCAGCCTGCAAAATGGAATTACAAAGTCGTAAGGAAACTAGACAATGGATAATTTATAATTCAGAGCAACGAAAGTAAGTTCGTACTAACCCTGAAATCTTCCATGATTTCTAGCTTTTTAGCGAATATTCGAAAGTCAGCCTTTGTTCTGTATGTTAGTCTATATTCTGTGGGATCACTGGATGTTGTTACATTCACTTTATCCGCTGTAATTCTCTTCAGTTCTTCCACTGTGTTCACTAGCTGGCTAGAGTACACTCGTCTTACAAAGTTCACGTCGTAGATATCCTGAAATATTTCCACAAGAACATGTTTCAAGAATTGCATTCCATTATTAAGGTCATGCAGGGTCGATTTCGTTTATTTCACCAGTCGTACTTTGTGCAGGTATGATAAATCCATCGAATTAAAAGGCACGAAATGTTCGTTTAACTTGATGAACCTGAGATGATTTTGATAATACGTGCCACTAGAATTGCAAAAAAGTTACAAAATTCAGACATGATTTTATTTTCAAGTTTAGGGCGCTGGTGAATCTGACCTGACCAACGGAAACCAAACTGCAATTAACGATTTCGATTTAGCATAAAACTTACTGGCTCACACCATCCTTTCCGAAAGTGCTCGATCGCGATATTTCCGGACGAATGCACGATCTATCTCTTCTCTGAGGCGGTTCTCTCATCCAGTCGTCCCAATACCTACAAAAAACAAATATGCAATTAAAACAACACATGTACATAATTGTAACGAAAGTCATTTAAGTATACAGGTCCACCTTTATGTTTATGTCTATACTAAGGCGAATAAATAGACTTTCGGTTCTTACCCTCTCGGCCATTTCACCATTAGCTCTGTCCACAGGGCCTTCGTCATTAGCCAGCCCAGTCCTGGGAAGAAATCAGTCCTGTGTAAGAGATCATATGCAGTTTCATTGATTCTTTTCGGTTTCCCGTTATCATTCCAGGCTGAAATGCACCATAACGTAGGATCTTCGTATAATAACGGTAACGTTGCTGAGAAATATTCGAAGAAATCCGGAGCAATATCTAGATCATCTAGAAAAGAAATTTCAAGTGCAAAATTTGGGTTTATAAATCATCATTCGCACCATCGCAGCACTAATTTTTACACTTAATGGATCCTTACCTTCTACAATCAAGACATTGTGATAGTTTAGCGTATTGAAGGTATAATTGAGCGCCCATCCATAATGACGTGCTATATTGTAGTAGCCCTTCAGTTTCTTTTCTTTCGGAGGTACTTTGATCTCACTAAGGTCTGGTTGCTGAAATATTCATAGCAAAGTTACTATTAATCCACACTGAATAAAATGGGTACACGTTCATCCTGTAATGTAGCCTTGGACTTACCATAATATGAGTTAGTTGATCACCATACGCCCTGATGACAGAAGTAGTGGCAGGGTGCGAACCACAGTCTTGCGACACAATTACAGGGAATTTCTCTGGCGAAGGTCGGAATTTTAATAACTGGTCTAAATTTCTTTTTATACTAGGACGATTACATACAAAAACTAGCACAGCTATCACAGATCCGAGAGGTGAAGCATCAGAAACTCTGTTGTTGGCTACGGGTGCTCCTCCACCTCCCACTTCAAGAATTTCACCTTGATGAAAATCTTCTCCATCTTTGTTCCCTTCATAATTAGGATCCTTCGCTATACCCTTCAAGGGCTTCGCGTTAGCTTCTTTCTCTACCTCCAAGCTTTGCACCTCTCCATGATGAGCTTCTTGCTCAAGCTCATGTTGAAGCTGACGAAGCTTCTCAGGATCCTTCACTTTCGAGGATCCTTGTTGTGGTGAATATCTGCTGTCGACGCCAGGACCAGCAGAATTTACATCTTCGTCTTTGTGCCTCTCGTGATTGCTATTGCTATACTTTGCTCGAAGTTTGTTCAGCAGAAAACTTGAGTAAACTTTCTGAGATACGATTTCTCCTTCGATCTGATTTAGTGTGTCTGATAATACTTTATGCTGATTCTGGAAAATTCATAGATTAAACCGTATTTTCGCTTTAGTTTAGATTCCTCTATTTTTATATTTAATCATGATTACGTGTCACATATTTTGTATGTACTAAATTATTCTTACATGATTTCCTTTTAAAGGCTGAGCTTGCTCTTTCGGCGAAAACGCCACATCTGGAACGATATGCGTTACAAACGCCCAGAATAGTATCCCTATGACCAACAAGGTCAAAATGTAGAACTTCCGGAACAAGATCCGCGTCATGATCGAGAAGTGAAAGCATTTGATATCCGCAACACCTCTCCAAAACCTTCCAGCTATTTACAAAGGACTGAATTTGGAGTGTAACGAAACTGTACACATCCAACAACATACACACGTTGTTTGTAATCGATGGAGGCTACCCATGTTCATACGAGAAGCATTTTTCGCCAATATTTTGCGACAAAATGACAATTCCAACTTGATCAGTTGATTATCGACACTGAAAACGTCTCTCATTCGTGCATTTTTTTCATTGCCCACCTGGCAAATCTCTTCCACATCACATTCATTCAGCCTCTTGCAGTTCCTGCAACTTACAACTTATCCATCCCACTCCTGACTCCCAAGACGAACTCCGTAATTAAAATACAAGAAATGACCAATTTCTGTAAATATGAAGCAAGTGTTCTTTATCTCAGACAAATAATACCACACACAAACGTTAAGATGTGAATCCAATCCCTGACTCCATTTCATACAGTTGACAGTGTGTGAATTTCACACATCAATAAAATCAAAATCACATTATCACTCAAATTGTCAACTGTCCCATATTATCTGTAAGATTACTGACCGTCAAAATGAGGACATTTCGTCAATCGCACATCAAAACGCTTTTCGCACTTCTCATATTTTTTCCAAGATAATGTTGAGTGTCAACTGTAAATAATAAAATAACGTGCTCGCTGCACACTGCACACACTCAAAAAAGTTACTTTTTTAAGGAACTTAAGTCCAAGCAGCTGTGGTCAATGCATATAGTCCTCCCTTCACCTTCCTCATCCCTCCCATATGGGTATGTGATCCCCTCCAAAATAAAAGGAACGAGGATTCCCCTCAACAAATGAATCTCAGAACGTCACTTTCTTTTAAAAGAGAGAGAAGATATTATTATTCTCCTCCAACTCAAAATCAATACACATTTCACTTTCCGTTCATCATCATCTGCTCGTGGAGCTCCTCTCGCTCATTCTTCATGTGTGTTGATGTACCTTCACAAAATTTACATTCCCAAATCCCTACTTCAGACTGTTCAGACAGACGAGAGAACAAACACACACGAACAAGTGCATTTTTACATTGCTTCACATTTCACATTTTATTCACCAGCACCAGCACAGGGAAGAGACGTGTAATAAAATGAGGCGAAGTGAGATATATCTCGTTCTCGCACAGTTTCACTGTGCAACCCTACAGAAATACTGTGGTGCTTTGCAATGTGCAAACTTACTCAGAAAAAAAGAGAAGTTTTATGAGAAAATCTCCCATGCTCACAAAAAAAAACTCAATCCAATCCACAGGCTCTCTAAATGCACTCATCCTGTAAGGGAATGTGTGAGTGTGAGCATATGCACAAAACAAAAATTTCTCATTATTTGGCTACAATATGGATATGGATACAATGCGAAAGAGTGGATATATGGAATTGGATCACTTAACGCAATCCAATGTGTCTGTCTCTCTGTTGTCTCATGAATGTTTTTGACACTTGAACATGATGTTACAACACAACAACCAACAACAAGGTACACACACACATGCAGTCAGAAAAACTCACTACTCACAAAAATATCATCATTATCAATTATCATTATTTGTCGCTTTGCGTAGATTATGTTTGTGTGTTTCACAGAAAAGCATTTAGATTGGGGATTGGGCTTGGTTTGGGTTCATCCTCAGTTTTCAAGGTCCACACTAATGTCCATTCATTGATTACAGATTACAGCTCGTGTGGAGGACTCATCCTCGGTCCACTTTATCCATCTTTTCTGCTCAATTTATACTGCATAAATTGCAAATGTAACCAGACGCACAAATTCATAGACTTATCTCATCTCATGAACACGTATTTGATTCGACAAACAATATAAAAATAAATTCTCTGTGATTGTGCTCACTCACTCACATGCATGTTGCGCCATGTTATCTAGTTGCACTGCGAAAAGATGCGAAGATACGTATGAAAATGGTGTTTATTGCATTTTTTCATAAATTCAAAATTGTAAATTCTTCATTAATCGACTTTATTTGCAGAAGAAAACGTGCACAGCAAATAATATATTGGTGCGTACTGCGTGGCATACACTCATATTTCATTTCCTCATTTTTACAGTTTTTTTAGTTTTTTCTTGCATGAAAGTTGACCGAGGAAGCTTTTTATGAAGATATGCATGTATTTGCACACATCAAGATTCACGCATGCGAAGATAGGCTATTTCTTGGTTGTTGAGCACAAACAGAAAATTATTAAAAAAGTGAAAATGGAATGACTGAAAATACGTTTCGTTTTATTACAGAGTGTGTGCAGGGCACATGAAATGAAGATTACAGGAGCATTGTGAACGGATAGTTACATAAAGTTATCACTGTTTTCATCTCATCAAAATAAGAATTAATCTATTTTCCTGTTTTGAGCATCCGCTTTGCTGCATTACTCTTAAAAAAAACCTGAAACTTAATCATAATGATTGCGCCTGCCATAATAATGCCATAGTTTATGCACAATCCTAAATTCTGAGTGTAAAACGTGTAAAACTTCAATCAGAATTAACTGATCTAAAAAGATTGGAGTTAAGAGAGGGCAGGAAGAGGTAACCCAAAACTTGTTCCTATTTTGATGTGCAAACCTGTGGAGAGGACTTCTTTCCTTGTAATTATTTACTACTTACCTGCAAAAAGTTACGTTATGAAAATGACTATGAAATTTGAGCGTCATTTTTGTGCTCACTTCCGAGCAATACCACGTTGCAAAGCACACAAAAAGTACAATGACTTAAAGTATATTTATCTTTAATATCTTTTGCTGAGTTCGTGCAGTTTTGAAAATCAATTTCTCAAAGTATGCACAATCCACCATGCACCTGTTGTTCGGTAAAGAATCTGATAGCCGTGATCATTGCAATTGTGCAAATCCTTATTAGCAATGTTGAGTGTCGCATGAATTCGTGTATGCAGTATCGTCGAATCCCAGAACATGATTTTGCTTCGTACCCTTTACCCGTAATAAATCTTACGCGATCGGTTTTACAGAACAGGCCAAACTTGAAATTCTGGCACATATTTCTCTTGCGGTAACTACCGGACCCCGGTGCTTGAGAAACAAGTACCGAGGTAGTACGTGCAACCGTGTGCAAAAACCAATTTATCTGTATCGATCACATCACAACCGTGGTATAATTTCTTCTACAAAACAAAAGGATATGGACTACCACGAAAAATATTGATACGAATGATACGATACATAAATGTACTTATTATATCCGTAAAGCAACGAGGATTGAGCATAGGTTCTCTGCGATTACACCTACATCCGTCGTTTGCACATGCTTTCGTCAGCCGAACCGTCACCTCACAATTTTTTGCATAACCCAAATTCTCAATTCATGAAACTATTTCCATCCTTAGGTAATCAGATTAGTATGTAAGAGTAAACGAATACGAATGAGCAAACAACTGATCACCGATACTTTTGTAAGAACAAGAACGGATTACATGCACAATAATTAAATCGGAACAACCTACATGTGTCCATCAATCATTCATAATCAGCATGGTCTGAAAATGAGTCCAAGTTATTAGTAATGTTTATTCAATTCGCAAAAATTCCAATGTTTATGTACCAAAAAATACGGTCGTGGTTTCGCAAGTCATTGATAATGCGAAGTGTGATAACCTGTAAAGCATTACTTAAATATTTTTCTGCTTTATCTTATGCATTATACACACAGATTCCAACTCTCATAGGCATTTTTTATATTTCATATGAATATGCTTTATCCGATATTCGGCACGGCATATTCCCCATCATTAAATCCGATTATTATTTTCGCAACCCTATTCCCATTACCACTTACTTGTTGGACAAATTCACTTATAATTGCGTTTATAAATAATCCATCCAATTGAAAATGCTTAGAAGTCTTTTTGACTCTCGCGAAGGGGCATGAGAGATAGAAACCTATTCCAGGTAGGAGTTTCACTATCACAAAATCCACGTCACTATTACCGAGTAATAGATAAGTGTTTTCTGCGAATAATTTTTCCTGGTTCTATACGTCAACCAGTCATATAACCATCGCCATCATATTCATGTATTCTTCTAAAACGCACGAGCAGACACACTATGAATAGAATATCGCGACATTGTTGATCTGTCTTTAATAATCTGTATGCGTGCCTCGTGTCAGATATACTATTTATATGCATGCTTGCCTTATGTGTTGAAATTTCGTATTGAAATAGAAATCCTCCGTTCTCTGGTCTAGAACTCTTTGCATGACGATAAGTATATAAATATATGTTTGAATTTGTCCATCAAAGCCTAATCGTAACCTTAAGTGTCACAGTTAGTGAACTAGCAGGACGTATGTCTCTTCCTGTATTGCTTTAATGCTTACGTGGAACCGTTTTTAACAAACTGTCACCGTCATGCATATCAAACATCAGCCAATGCCATCACTGAAAACTAAACAAATAATTGCAAAAGTGCCAGCCTTTGGAATATACATAAGGAAATTCTCATGTTTCAGAAGATATGTGTATTTTAAAGAGGCACCAGGGGATACTCAGACAAAGACGTAGATTTTCATGAAAACTGGAAGCAATTCAAACTTCTAATCGTAAGTTAGAAGTTCTAACTCCTCCGAGACTCTTCATCACCAACTTGGTACATTGGCAAATTTTCCCAATGTACCCAAACCGTCAATAATGTTACCACTTTGAGTATTTGGTGCCTACGAACTTACGAAGTTTGTTTGCCATTATGTAAGGTTTGTCAACGTAATGGAATGTAAATGTAAAGTATAATAACAGAATGATCTAAAATCACGTATTGAACAAGTTGCATTGGTGCAACTGCATTGCTCCATACGAAAATCATTGTTTGCATGCATGAGGAAGCATTTAGCACAATTAACCACAATATCCTATCGTCAGCTTAAATATTTGTTCCAATTGTCGCATTGCTGCATAAGAATATGCTACCATACTCTAATTTTAAGGTATATTCGATTGTCCCCCAATGTTTCGCTTTAAGGAAGAAAAGTTGCAAGGAACCACACAATTAGCCAAAACGTGTAGTCAATTTCAAGCACACAAACGAGTATACGTTTCATGGCTTATCGCTATATACATTTACAAGGAGTCGTTACGAAGGTGCATACAGCGGAATCGCATAATATTCCGTATATAGGTTCTTTGATACGATAA